>CM076572.1:921633716-921784508 GCA_034641835.2 Pinus albicaulis | reverse complement strand
CGGGACCAAAGAACGAAAGCTGATCAATGGTCACAATCCGTCCTTAATGTGGAAAATAGACCACATGAAAAAGGGAGGAGACAAGAGCTCCCATGGCATAGGTGTAATCATGCCCCAAAAGCAGATTGAAATCCAAGGGGCCTCGAACAACCATCATGTCCATATGGACGGCTTTACCTCCCAAAGTAATAGGTAACCTTGGAAGGATCCCCAACGATTGACTAGTTCTTCTGTTAAATGCCAACAGATTCTGCGTAATAGGCACAAGCGGAGGTGAACCAAAAGCTTTCCAAGTATTTGAAGACTAAATACTAACAGACGCACCTTCGTCTATAACCGTGCTGGGTACGACCAAACCAAAGGCATGTGCCGTTATCTCAAAAGGCACATAAGACGGAAGGTGGTATCCTGCAAATCGACTCCAATCAAAGGAAGCGACCAAACTACTTGGAGGGGCTACCATCGAATCGAGATGGTCTTCCCCTAGTGTTACGGAAGAAGAAGTAGCATCCTCCACGACCTCCATCTCGAAGGTTGGAGGGGAATCCTCCAAGACCTCCATCGTGGGAGGCGGAGGAGCAGCTTCTCGAGGTATAGGGACAGGAGAATCTTTCTCCAAGTCTGAAGAATCTGAAGAAACAAAAAGAACCTGTGGGATGTGAGGTCCACTCTCAACGGAAAAGACTTGGTGCACCACAGACGGGGCCAGTTCAACCGATCCCATGACCAATGGTTGGTCGGGAATGGATTCCTGAATTTGAATTTCCGGGGGAGCGGGATCGACCAAGGATTACTCTTGACCAATCATAGGATCAACTGGTGGAGGACTCGAAGAAAGTTGTTTGTAACCAGCCGGAAGGCATGGTGTAGAAACAGTCGAGTTGTCCAAAACTCTTTTGGCTTCATCCATATATGGAAAAAGGTGAATGGCATGGTGCCCTTCACACAACTTACAGGGATTAGTGAGCTCACCCTGTTTCTTAGGAGTTTTTTGAGTACCAATTGAAGACGTGCCCCCAACCTGACTCCTAGAAACCAAAGGCAATGGTGGACGACCGTTGGACCATACTTCGAGCACCTTGGGAATGCCAGGGAAATCTCAAAGAAGATGGTCTCCCGTGCACAACATGCAAGGGAACTTGACTTTTCACAGAGGGTTGGAAGGTTTATCAAGAGGAGACATTTCAGAAGTTGTAGCTGGAGCCTTAGCCTCTCTTTTATCAAACTTCTTCTTCTTTTTCTTCTTCTTCTTCTTCTTAGCCACCTGGTTACTTGAATCCAAACTTTCACCAGGTGAAGTAGAAGAGGAAGACGCAGAAACGGGAAAATAAGGGGAGAGGTCCACCTTGGAATCAACATGATGTTGTTCAGGTGGAGGAACTGATTGAATAGTAGTCGAGGCATTTGAGACCACAGAGGTTGTAAACAACCAAACAGGAAACCCAACAGTTAACCCAGGAAGGGACAACGTTGCCATGTAAGGAGTGCCAACATTTCCAAAAAGAGGAAAAGGAATAGGATTCCCATCGGAGGGGATTCCTTGGTTGGTACACTCCGGAAAAGTTGCCATCAACAACTCAAAACCACACATGGGCTAAAAACAAAGGCACACAATCAAACGGCCAACAAGCAAATTCTAACAGGGCGTGTGATCGCAGGTGATTTATTTTACCACATTGAAACTTAGAAACTTCACCATTTCATGTTTTAAGAGTCGAGAAACGGATGAAAGGTGACTCTATCTCTTTCAGTTTTGAAGCAAGCGTGAAAGGACAAGTGCTTGGTGATATTTTCAAATTTAAGGAGTCAGTTAAGATCAAAATGACTGCTCTGGAAATCTAGGAAAAAGGGTGTACCAAATATCCGTGAACTGCAATATACACCTTGGTTTCAAAATGAAAGAGAAATCAACCAAGGACTTAACGTACGTGCAGGCAATCTCCCCGAATGTTGTGTCTAGTGTATCACGGGTATAGGGCGGCAGACTCAGCTTCCTATGGATAAAGGATAAAAACCTAGTGGGGTCTCCCATTATATATGTGACAGTATGGGGAGCACAAGTCCGTACTAGTGCTATCTAAAGCCAAGAGGCGAACGACAGCTACTAGGTTTAAAGACGCCGGAACACGTCTCTAGCCTAGACCTCTAAATATTTCGTTAATGTTTCAATGCTTCCTTAGTTAAATTGAGTAAATTTTATGGTTGATCTTCAATTATGTTTCAATTTCAAGGCCCTACCATATGTCATCTGACAATCTCCTATATGCAGCTATATGAGAAAAGAAAACTTTTCAATTCGATGAATGCTATCTAGTTAAGGGAAGAGCTTCAAACAATGATGCGACATAAAACAACACTGCAAACGAAATATTTTCCAAACTAGATGAATTTCACTATCCAAAATTAATTTCAAACACTCAACGATGCAAATAATGCAATGTAATCTATGCAAAATCCTCTTTTTCGAAAACTATGCAATTGTAATCTATGCACAATTTCCTTTTTCCTTTTCAAATAGTAAGAATGCACTCAATGCATTTTTCGATCAAATGAGAATCTAGTTAATGCATGATTTTAATGAAAGAGGATGCACTCAAAGCGATTTTTAGTTTTCAATCATTTAACAATGTGATCTAAGTCCAATGATGGATCTCAAAAAATATTTTTCAATGCAATCTGATCTAATGCATTTTAAAGAACAGCAAACTATGAGACGAAAACTAAAAGAACGCAAATCTCCTTAATTAAGGCTGAATGCAAAAGAGATGTAAATAAACACTAAGAATGCAATCGTTGTTTTAAACACTTTGTAATGAAATTATCAAAAGGTGACAAAACACGAAGAGGACTTCCAAAGCATGAGATCAAAACAAGGCATTCATTCCCTTTTACATCAAGTAATCATGGAGAGAAGACATTTCAAATAATGAGCAATGTAATCTATGCTCATACAATGAAAAGACCAGAAGGGAAAGACAAACTGGTGAAGGAGTTAGGGAAAAATTCTCAATTTTCACACACCCTGAAATTGGCACGACTTTATCATTGACAACTAGCGCCAACTGGCGCGACTTGCTCACTGACAACTAGCGCCAATGGAAAATTGGCGCGGATTTCTAACTGATAACAAGCGCCAACGCCTGAAAATGAAAAACAAAGAATTTCTCCCAACCAAGACTAGACTCACCACTTCAAGTAAAATCTAAAACAAACCCAGAAGCAAAGTACTGACCAAAAGAAACTTCCAAACAAGGGAAAACCCTATCACCACAGGAGATGGCGTGACTGTCTGGCTTTAATCCGTGCGAGACAGGGGATGGCGCGAGTGATGAACTGGAAACCTGCGCCAATTGGCATGACTGTCAAGGCAGAAATCACGCCAATCAAGCCAACCATGAAAAGATGAAAATTTGGAAACACAGAGGTCAGATCTAATCCTCTGGGGGCTGAACAAAGGTTTTACTCTAGAAAAAAGCAAACCAAAAGAGCTGATCAAGAAATAAAAGTCAAGAATCGACCAAAAAGACAAGACAATACTCCAAATCAATGATCCCCAGCGGAGTTACCAATTTGTTGTAGAGGTAAATCCCCTCTGCGGACAGAGGCGATCCCTACTAGCCCAGATCGGGTCTAGAAACAATCGTATCATGCTAAGGTGCAAGTTCCTAATTTCAATAAACCAAATGGCAAAGAAGGCTTACCTTGAATCCAACGTTGTTGTTTGTAGAGGAGATAGCACTCCCGTTCCCTTGCTCTGGCAGATCACAATCATCATGCTCGCCGCGATCGAACACATGCACACGCAAGAAACACGACAAATACAAGTGTAAAACCTAATATATGCAATTATGTATCATTCAAAGAAGACACAACTCATGATCATAATGAAAAATACGAGTGGAACCATAACCAAATTCGCTTATCATTAATTCATACAAAGAAAAATATAACCTGGCTCTAACGTTGAATCTTCCTTTGGCAGGTCGTCAGCGGAATACGTCTCGGTAAAGCTTGTCGGGAATGGGACAAGCCTCTCTCTTCGATCGTCAATATCCTTGCTACTGATTTGGCTTTATGAGGACTATCAAGGCTCTTGCAACATTCTTTAGGCTATGAAGGCTCTTGGAGACTCAACCATTCAGCCCTTTAGCTATTCAGCCATTCAGCCATTCATCCCCTTCATCAATGGATGAAGGCTATATTTATAGAGGAGAGGAGGAGGTTGGAATCCCTACAATAGTGGAAGGGAGGCCTTATCCCTTGGGAGGTTCCCCATAAGGTGGAAACAAGAGGCCAAAGGAGGAAGGCCATGGTTATTCAGTAGAAACCACTCGTGATGACTCATCCACGAAGTTGTTGTAATCGAAACTTCACCTCTTTTTAAAAAAAAAAATCCATAAGCATATTGGGGCAGGTGCTCAACTGGGATAGAGCGCCAATTGGCGTAGGCTCAGTGTTAATTTTCCTCATTGGCGCGAGGACATAACGGGCTACCAGCGCCAAGGCAAAAACAGGTGTTTTTTGGGGTCTGCTCAGGAAATGATCAACAGAAGGAATGTTGTCCTCGTGGAAAGGGATGCAATGATGGTATTTGCAAGGCATGACACTGCTTATTGGTCATAGAAACGACCCTTCAATGGGAGAGATGGGAATTTCAGGGACGGTGACAAATTACTGTGTAACAAAGGGCATATCACTTATAGAAATCTAAGAATTTACAAAATTTTCACTTTCATTTTCACCTATTACATTGATATCAAAATATTGTTTCAAAAACGGAGTTCTTAATAATTACATTTAAAATTATATGAAGAAACTGTCGTTTTTCTTTTTCAAATTAGATCTTAAAAAAAACACTGCCTGAAAAATACATTTCATATCATGTCTGTTTACAGTCCTTTTCATTGTATTTTCCGCTAGCTTAGTCTATACGTTCTATTCAGACTATATCACCTTTGTGTTCATAAGTATGGGTACTATCATGATAATGCATATCATGATTTATTATATACTAGGGCATATCACTTATAGAAATCTAAGCATTTACAAAATGTTCACTTGCATTTTCACCTATTACATTGATATCAAAATATTGTTTCAAAAACAGATTTCTTAATCATTATATTTAGAAGTTTGTGAAGACACTCTTATTTTTCTTTTCCAAATTGGATATTAAAAAAAACACTGCCTGAAAAATACATTTCATGTCGTGTCTGTTTACAGTCCTTTTCATTGTGTTTTCCACTGGCTTAGTCTATATGCTCTATTCAAACTTTATCACATTTGTGTTCATAAGCATGGGTACTATCTTGGATAATGCATATCATGACTAGGTAAATGAGGCATATCACATTCCCTATTTATTAGAGCTATAACGATTAGTTATGTTCAAATATTTAATGGGTTTACTTATTGTATCAAGCTCAGCAAGTACAATGATAGTATTAGAAGAAGCTTATGTGCAATGGTTACTCCTTGTTAGGTAGGGTTGTATAGATCTTATTGAAACATACCAGTACTCCTTGTCCGTTCATTTAATAATAATGTGCATGTTGAGTATAAAAAATGTCAATCTGCAGCATTAGACAATCTCTCAAAATATATTATTTCCATCTAAATGGCATGTTATTCCCTGTTGATGGATTAGAATAGTTTATGGAACAATAAAGTATAACTAACAACATTTTATGTTATTCTCTCTCTCTCGAAGCTGATCCATGTTGAGTATAAAAAAATTCAATCTACAGCATTAGACAATCTCTCAAAATCTATTATTTCCATCTAAATTTCATGTTATTCCCTGTTGATGGATTATAACAGTTTATGGAACAGTAAAGTATAACTGACAACAGTTTATGTTATTCCCTCTCTGTTGAAGTTGATCCTCTTTGTGATTAAAGTATCAGTCACTCTAAGAGTCTGAGTCTTGAGTCTATAAGAAATTTCTTATATAATGCATGTGTTGAAGTTTGATGTATAATTGTGAGCCTGTGAGCTTGAGTTGATATGAAATAGTAGCAGTGAAAATTAAGTGATTTTTTTATTAAGCTTTTTGATATGAAACAGTAGCAGTGAAAATTAGTTTATTAAGCCTTTTAATATGAAACAGTAGCACTGGTGTCTAACCTTGAGTTGATATTAAATAGTAGCAGTGAAAATTAAGTGCTTAGTTTATTAAGCTTTTTGATATGAAACAGTATTAAGATTTCTATATGAAACGGTAGCACTGAAAATTAGTTTATTAAACCTTTTAATATGAAACGGTAGAACTGATTTCTGAGCTTGAGTTGATATGAAATAGTAGCAGTGAAAATTAAGTGCTTATTTTATTAAGCTTTTTGATATGAAACAGTAGTCGTGAAAATTATTTTATTAAGCCTTTTAATATGAAACAGTAGCACTCCAGTGTCTGTTTGTTTAGATACCATACTTAGTATCAGTCACTCCAAGAGTCTGAGTGTTGAGTCTGTAAGAAAGTTCTTATATAATGCAAGTGTTGAAGTTTGATGTATAATTGTGAGCCTGTGAGCTTGAGTTGATATGAAACAATAGCAGTGAAAATTAAGTGCTTATTTTATTAAGCTTTTTGATATTAAACAGTAGCAGTGAAAATTAGTTTATTAAGCCTTTTAATATGAAATAGTAGCACTGGTGTTTGAGCGTGAGTTGATATGAAACAGTAGTAGTGAAATTAAGTACTTTATTTATTAAGCTTTTTGATATGAAACAGTAGCAGTGAAAATTAGTTTATTAAGCCTTTTAATATGAAACAGTAGCAGTGGTGTCTGTTTGTTTAGATACCATACTTTCATTCCTTAGAATCAGAATCTAATGCTCTTTCCCTTCCTAGCTAGGCTAGGAGAATTTATGCATCTATATATTTAAACTACTCAAATATTTTATTACACCATAGGAATCATTTCTATATATCTCCCATTTTAATTGGGTCTATCACATTTCAAGAAAGACACATAAGCCATAAAATTCTCCCATTGAAACCAAAAGTGATTTGATATAAAACATAGGTTTTAACCTTATATATTTAATTGTTTCAAATAGATTCTTAATAAAATGAAAAATATTCAATGTAAAACACATGCATTAACATATAATTGTGATATTTTCCCTTCTTTCCAACTTAGTGGACATCCTTCTAGAAAAATCTCTTTTAATGAAGCAAATATATCCATAGTAATCCACTGATATTTGTTCGCAAACAACTATTTCATTTTGGAATTGTATATCTCAAAACTATGCTCCTTGAATTTATGCATCTATATATTTAAACTACTCAACTGTTTTATTAAAACATAGGAATCATTTTGATATGTCTCCCATTTTAATGGGGTCTATCACATTTCGAGAAAAACACATTGGCCATAAAAGTTTCCCATTGAAACAAAAAGTAATTTGATTCAAAACATATAGGTTTTAACCTTATATAGTTAATTGTTTCAAATAGATTCTTAATAAAATGAAAAATATTCAATGTAAAACACATGCACATTAACATATAATTGTGATATTTTCCCTTCTTTCCAACTTAGTCCATCCTTCTAGAAAAATCCCTTTTAATGAAGCAAATATATCGATAGTGATCCACTGATATTTGTTCACCAAAAACTATTCAATTTTGGACTTATATATCTCAAAACTATGCTCATTGAATTTATGCATCTAAATAGAAGTTCTTGATTTTAATATCCATAAAACACAACCACTTTAAGGAAAACTGTGTACATGTGTCATTTCTCCATTAAATTCTTAGGCAAAATTTTTAAAGCATACATGTCATGTTGTCTTTCTCCCATTAACTTTAAAGCATGTTTTTTGTAGGTGCATAAAATAACTTTCCAAACCATGTAAATGTCATTTCTCTCAAGCTTTAAGGCCTAAAAATTGAACCTAATGTGGCTGAACTCTCATAGAATTTTGAACTTCCATATAATTTTAGTCTGTCGGTTGAGTGTTAACTTCTACAAGTTCGAAAGGCAGAGTCTGTAAAGGGCTAGGTAGCCTCTAGATCTCATCTTTTCTCAAACATGACATATCTATTAAATGCCCCTACAGTCAATCTCTATAACAGATCTAAATAGAAGTTCTTCATTTTAATAGATCCATAAAACACAACCACTTTAAGGCAAACTATGTACATGTGTCATTTATCCCATAAATTCTTAGGCGTAGTTTTTAAAGCATACATGTCATGTTGGCTTTCTCCCATTAACTTTAAAGCATGTTTTTTGTAAGTGCATAAAATAATTTTGCAAACCATGTAAATGTCATTTCTCTTAAGCTTTAAGGCCTAAAAATTGAACCTACATTGGCTGAAATCTCATATAATTTTGAACTTCCATAGGATTTTAGTTTATCTGTTGAGTGTTAACTTCTACAAGTTCTAAAGGCAGAGTCTGTAAAGGGCCAGGTAGCCTCTGGATCTCATATTTTCTCAAACATGACATAAATAGTAAATGCCCCTACAATCAATCTCTGTAGCAGATCTAAATAGAAGTTCTTCATTTTAATATCCATTAACCTCAACCACTTTAAGGAAAATTGTGTACATGTGTCATTTTTCCCATAAATTCTTAGGAAAATTTTTAAAAGCATACATGTCATGTTGGCTTTCTTCCATTAAATTTAAAGCATCTTTTTTGTAAGTGCATAAAATAATTTTTCAAACCATGTAATTGTCATTTCTCTCAAACTTTAAGGCCTAAAAATTGAACCTAAAGTGGTTGAACTCTCATAGGATTTTGCACTTCCATAGGATTTTAGTCCATCTATTGAGAGTTAAATTCTACAAGTTATAAAAGAAGAGTCTGTAAAGGGCCAGGTAGCCTCTAGATCTCATATTTTCTCAAAGGTGGCATATCCAGTAAATGCCCCTATAGTCAATCTCTGTAACAGATCTAAATAGAAGCTCTTCATTTTAATATCCATTAACCTCAACCACTTTAAGGCAAATTGTGTACATGTGCCATTTCTCCCATTAATTCTTAGGCAAATTTTTTAAAACATACATGTCATGTTGGCTTTCTCCCATTAACTTTAAAGCATGCTTTTTGTAAGTGCATAAAATAACTTTTCAAACCATGTAAATGTCATTTCTCTCAAACTTTAAGGCATAAAAATTGAACCTAAAGTGGCTGAACTCTCATAGGATTTTGAACTTCCATAGGATTTTAGTCTGTCTATTGAGGTTTAACTTCTACAAATTATAAAGGCAGAGTCTATAAAGGGCCAGGTAGCCTCTGGATCTCATCTTTTCTCAAAGGTGATATATCCAGTAAATGTCCCTACAGTCAATCTCTATAACAGATCTAAATAGAAGTTCTTCATTTTGATATCCATTAACCTCAACCACTTTAAGGCAAACTTTGTACATGTGTCATTTCTCCAATTAATTCTTAGGAAAAAATTTTAAAGCATACATGTCATGTTGGCTTTCTCCAATTAACTTTGAAGCGTGCTTTTTGTAAGTGCATAAAATAATTTTTCAAACCATGTAAATGTCATTTCTCTCAAACTTTAAGGCATAAAAATTGAACCTAAAGTGGCTGAACCCTCATAGGATTTTGAACTTCCATAGGGTTTTAGTCTATCTATTGAGGGTTAACTTTTACAAATTCTAAAGACAAAGTCTATAAAGGGCCAGGTAGCCTCTGGATCTCATCTTTTCTCAAAGGTGACATATCCAGTAAATGTCCCTACAGTCAATCTCTATAATAGATCTAAATAGAAGTTATTCATTTTAATATCCATTAACCTCAACCACTTTAAGGAAAACTTTGTACATGTCTCATTTCTCCCATTAATTCTTAGGAAAAGTTTTAAAAGCATAAATTTCATGTTGGCTTTCTCCCATTAACTTTAAAGCACTTTTTTTTTAACTGCATAAAATAATTTTGCAAACCATGTAAATGTCATTTCTCTCAAACTTTAAGGCCTAAAAATTGAACCTAAAGTGGCTAAACTCTCATAGGAATTTGAACTTCCATAGGATTTTAATCTATCTATTGAGAGTTAACATCTACAAGTTCTAAAGGCAGAGTCTATAAAGGGCCAGGTAACCTCTAGATGTCATATTTTCTCAAAGGTGACATGTCCAGTAAATGCCTCTACAATCAAACTCTCTAACATATATAACTAGAATTTCTTCATTTTAATATCCATTAACCTTAACCACTTTAAGGCAAACTGTGCACATGTGTCATTTATCCCATAAATTATTAAGCAAATTTTTTAAAGCATACATGTCATGTTGGCTTTCTCCCATTAACTTTATAGCATGTTTTTGGTAAGTGCATAAAATAATTTTGCAAACCATGTAAATATCATTTCTCTCGAACTTTAAGACCTAAAAATTGAACCTAAAGTGGCTGAACTCTCATAGGATGTTGAACTTCCATAGGATTTTATTCTGTCTATTAAGGGTTAACTTCTACAAGTTCTAAAGGCAAAGTCTATCAAGGGCCAGGTAGCCTCTGGATCTCATCTTTTCTTAAAGGTGACATATTTAGTAAATGCCCCTACAGTCAATCTCTATAACAGATCTAAATACAATTTCTCATTTTAATATCCATTAACCTCAACCACTTTAAGGCAAACTTTGTAATGTGTCATTTTTCCCAAAAATTCTTAGGCAAAGTTTTTAAAGCATACATGTCATGTTGGCTTTCTTCCATTAACTTTAAAGCATGTTTTTTGTAAGTGCATAAAATAATTTTTCAAACCATGTAAATGTCATTTATCTCAAACTCAATGGCTTAAAAATTGAACCTAAAGTGGATAAACTCTCATAGGATTTTTCACTTCCATAGGATTTTAGTCTGTCTATTGAGGGTTAACTTCTACAAGTTCTAAAGGTAGAGTCTATAAAGCGCCAGGTAGCCTCTAGATCTCATCTTTTCTCAAAGGTGGCATATCGAGTAAATTCCCCTACAGCCAATATCTGTAACAGATCTAAATAGAGGTTCTTCATTTTAATATCTATTAACCTCAACCACTTTAAGGAAAATTGTGTACATGTGTCATTTCTCCCATTAATTCTTAGGCAAAGTTTTTAAATCATACATGTCATGTTGGCTTTCTCCCGTTAACTTTAAAGCATGATTTTTGTAAGTGCATAAAATAATTTTTCAAACCATATTAATTTCATTTCTCTCAAAATTTAAGGCATAAAAATTGAACCTAAAGTGGCTGAACTCTCATAGGATTTTGAACTTCCATGGGATTTTAGTCTGTCTGTTGAGGGTTAACTTCTACAGATTCTAAAGGCAGAGTCTATAAAGGGCCAGGTAGCCTCTGGATCTCATCTTTTCTCAAAGGTGACATATCCAGTAAATGTCCCTATAGTCAATCTCTATAACAGATCTAAATAGGAGTTTTTCATTTTAATATCCATTAACCTCAACCACTTTAAGGCAAACTTTGTACATGTGTCATTTATCCCATTAATTCTTAGGAAAAATTTTTAAAGCATACATGTCATGTTTGCTTTATCCCATTAACTTTAAAGCATGTCTTTTGTAAGTGCATAAAATAATTTTGCAAACCATGTAAATGTTATTCCTCTCAAAATTTAAGGCCTAAAAATTGAACCTAAAGTCGCTGAACTCTCATAGGATTTTGAACTTCCATAGGATTTTAGTCTGTCTGTTGAGGGTTAACTTCTACAAGTTCTAAAGGCAGAGTCTATAAAGGGCCAGGTAACCTCTGGATCTCATATTTTTTCAAAGATGAGATGTCCAGTAAATGCCTCTATAGTCAATCTCTATAACATATCTAAATAGAAGTTCTTCATTTTAATATCGATTAACCTCAACCACCTTAAGGAAAACTGTGTACATGTGTCATTTCTCCCATAAATTCTTAGGCAAAGTTTTTAGAGCATAAATGTCATGTTGGCTTTCTCCCATTATCTTTAAAGCATGTTTTTTGTAAGTGCATAAATTATTTTTCAAACCATGTAAATGTCATTTCTCTCAAACTTTAAGGCCTAAAAATTGAACATAAAGTGGCTGAACTCTCATAGGATGTTGAACTTCCATATGATTTTAGTCTGTATGTTGAGGGTTAACTTCTACAAGTTCTAAAGGTAGAGTCTATAAAGGGCCAGGTAGCCTCTGGATCTCATCTTTTCTCAAAGGTGACATATCCAATAAATGCCCTAACATTCAATCTCTGTAACAGATCTAAATATAATTTCTTCATTTTAATATCCATTAACTTCAACCACTTTAAGGCAAACTGTGTACATGTGTCATTTCTCCCATAAATTCCTAGGAAAAGTTTTTAAAGAATACATGTCATGTTAGCTTTCTCCCATTAACTTTAAAGCATGTTTTTTGTAAGTGCATAAAATAATTTCGCAAACCATGTAAATGTCATTTCTCTCAAACTTTAAGGCCTAAAAATTGAACCTAAAGTGGTTGAAATCTCATAGGATTTTGAACTTCCATAATATTTTAGTCTGCCTGTTGAGGGTTAACTTCTACAAGTTCTAAAGGCAGAGTTTGTAAAGAGCTAGGTAGCCTCGGGATCACATCTTTTCTCAAAGGTGACATATCCAGTAAATGCTCCTACAGTAAATCTTTGTAACAAAACTATGTACATGTGTCATTTCTTCCACAAACTTAGTGCATAAAATTCATTTCTCCCACAAACTAAAGGCTTCCTCCCATTAATTCTAGATGTGAACTCTACCATAAACTTTTTAAGTCCAACTTTAAGATAAACCATGCACATGTCATTCATCTCATGCAATTGTGTCATTTCTCCCATGCATTTGCAAAAAATGTCAATTTAATATATATTTTTATGGAAATTTTTTTTTTCAAGGATAAAAAAGCACTAAATATGGTTGAAAAATGGAAATTATGCATAGATGTTTCTTGCTATCCCCATCTAGGGAAAGCAGTGATTACATATGTGCTTTCTAATATTGTGACTAGTAAATTCATCCAAAGGAAAATGAATATACAGGGAAGAACAATAAACAATGAGGCATATTATATTGGATTGATAGAAGGCTTGGGAACAACTATGGAGTATGGATCAAATGGAATTGTAGTTTTCACCAATTATGAACTAGTGTGCAACCAGATGAATGGCGTGTACCAAGTTAAGAAGGAGAGGCTAAAATAATTGCATGGAATAGCAAACAATATTGTTAGCCAATTTCAATTTTTTAGTAGAAGGCATTGTACAAATGTGAATAAGATGTCTGCTAATCTATTGTGTGGGGTAATGTCAATTGAGGATTCATATATCAAATATGAATTAATAGATGAATTATAATTATATGGGGAAATGCCAATGAAAGATTCATCTCTCAAATATGAATTAGTTTTGAGATGCTCTTCTTCAAAAATTCAAGATTCATCTCTCAAAGATGAATTATTTTTGAGACACTCTTCTTCAGAAATTCAAGATTCATCTCTCAAATATGAATTAGTGTTGAGACGTTCTCCTTCAAAATTTATTGATGGACATTGTAATATACCTTGGATATGTGTGTGTTTTGTACTTATACATGTGTCTTTTTTAATGACCATGTGTTTTTTCAATTATATACCAAGTGTGCTCCCACCACACCATGTAAAGCACAACTTGGTGAACTTCATATTTTTATAAAATTAAAATGCAGGGACTTCAAAAAAAATGTGTTTAAATGGAGTTTCACTTCTTTTTTAATGACAATGTGTTATTTTCAATTTTATACCAAGTGTGCTCCCACCCTGTAAAGCGCAATTTGGTGAACTTAACATTTTTATCAATTATTTGCTTAGATTGAGTTTCACACATCAATTAGTGCTTTGAAAGTTGTGTTTTACATAATTTGTGTACACTAAATTACATTAATTTTCTGAAATTTATTTTAAATTTATTTTAAATTAGTCATTTAAAAAAATAATTGTAAATTTCCATCGTAGATATATATATCATGGAGGATGAATGACGAAAATCAACAGAATCCCATATATTTATGTGAGAGAGGGATCAGGGATCGAGGGATTTTCATGGTATTTAAATATAATCTTAAATCTCCATACATATACATACATGTGTGTACATATGGAATTGATTTTTTATCAAATTTGTGGGTTAAATTAGTTGTTAATAAGTTTCATTTTTTATTTTTTAGGAGCTAAGAGGAGAAGGGTCTCTACTCCATCAATGCATGCCCATGGTTCACCCACCTGTGGTATGGTTCACGTAATTTAATAAATGAATATGTACATATATTTATATGTATGAATGTATTTTTCAATTGATTATAAATTTGTATTTATTTATGAAGCTTCTCTCTTGTCTTGAGAGGTTGGTGGTGGTTCAAATCCCCTTAGAGGGCCATCAATAAGTGCTAGCATGTTGTGTGAAGGTGGTGATATTTATTCCCCCGGAGGCCAATCAATGAATGGTGGTGTTGGTTATTAGCAGAGTCGTTCTGGTTCTCAACCGTTTCAGGGTGGGAAAGATGCTATCCAACCACATCGAGGTTGCCATCAATTTAAATATTTTTTTCATTCAATTTGTACAAATTTGTTTACATGTGTTTTTTCTAATATACAAAATTTTATTTCTTGATGCAGAGGCTGAAAATGCTCCAAATTTTGGTCAAAAAAGACGTAGGGCAAAATGCTTCATTCAAGAAGAAGGTTGTCCACCGACCACGACTTATTCGGCCGACATTTCTGATATACCGTGGGAAAGAAACATGCAAAAATGCACCTTAGAACGGCATCAACTTCTTCATGCAAAATTGTAGACAGATCTCATTTCTTTGACTCTACCTGTTGAGAGTCGACAAAGATTGGAAATAATTACACATTCTTTAGGCCAACTAGTAGATGTGTACCAAAAGCTTGGCCCAACCATGGATAATTTTTTTGATGTCATGAAGAAAAGAAAGTAAACAATGATGGGACCTGAAAAATGGGAGGTTGTTAAAGAAAGAGTTACAACAACAATGGCAAAGTCTATGTTTCATTTCAAAGAAGGGCCGAAAAGAAAGATGTTGAAGGTGCAATATTTCAAGCACCCTAATATAGCTCACTATTTTTATGATAGACACCTTGTGGCTTATGGAAGACTTCCATGGAACGATGAGGTTCCGCTTTATTTTGCAAAATTCTTTTATGCAGAATTATTTTTGCAAATGAAACCCAATTACAATGACCTTCCCTATGAATTTTTTGGTCCTGGGAAAGTCGATTGTGTGACCGTAGGGGCGCTAGGCATGATGCTGAGTTGCCTTGTCCTAAGCCACCATTGGTTAGTTGACCTGTTTGTGTCGAAAATTTACAGTCATAATTGGAAGCCATTTCTCAAATTAGTTGAGAAGCAAGGGATTCCATCATCGACAATGTTCATAGTGGATTGGGTGGAGTCGATGTTTGTCTGAATCGACAAAGAGCACGTGAGAATGCATGCACCAATTTTGTGTATTATACAGATGAAGAGATTGACAACATGAGTGTTGAAGATCTCAAAACATATGCAAAGAATTGTCGCAATGGTTGGCATGACCTAATTGTTCATGAGGAAGAGGGCATGGGAATGGTATGTGTTAATGGTTAGGTTTCAGTTATTGTAACACATACATACAATTTGTAATAAATACATTTATACGTACATTTATTTGTATGTATATTAATCTAAAAGAAATGTATCATTATATGTTAACACCATTTCAAGTTTTCACGGTTGATGAATGATGAAAATTTTAATATCAAATTCGGAGCCTCTAGTTCAAACAATCAAGATGGGTCTCACCATCAAGATATGTTGGCAAATGTTAGTGTTTTTTAAACTTGATATTTTTAAAATAAATAATTGTGCACACATGTATATTTTCATTTATATATAATAAAATGTTTTAACAGATTATGATTCCATCCGATATTTCTGGGATGACGGTACCTTCGTCTTCCTTGGGAGATGTACCTTCTACTTCCTTAGGAGATGTATCGTATTCAAAACAAGTATGGAAAAATTTTCACTTTTAAAATTTATGTTTTTAAGTTATATATTCCACCTCAAAAAGTTCCATTAAAAAATGATATATATCTATATCTTGAGTTATTTTAAATTTTTTGAATTTTAGGTTTTTGGAGATTTTCTTTTGGAGCCTCTCTTAGGAGATGTGCCAAATCCACCTGCAGAAGTATTCAATTTTTTCACTTTTAAATATATCCGTTTTTAATTTATAATTTATGAATTGAAGTTTAAAAGTTTTATTATAAATTGAGATCTTGATCTTGAGTTATTTTATACTTAAATTAATTTTTTTAATTTTGGGTTTCTATAGAGGATTTCTTTTCTCTGCGGACTCTAGGGATGGAGATAGGAACATCCACAGCATTTCAACCATTTGAACTAGTTGTCTAATTTTTTTTTCAATACTATTAAATATAAGTTTATATATATGCATTTTCATTTGAAGCTTTTATATATATATAACTGTACATGTATATTGTACAGTTTAGGGAAGTAGTAGCAGACGAGCAACAAATGGAGAGGGAACCTCATGAGGTATTGCATGATATATATATATATATATATATATATATATATATATATATATATATATATATATATATATATATATATATACATGAAGTTCTATATATTCTCACTCAATTTTAAAACATCAAATAATGTTTGTACGTGCATTGTGTACAGGTTCCCCATGCTTCGCAGGATAGCTCGCGGATTGAGACTTTGCTGGGAAAGACACTACATCCATCTGTATTTGATGGATGATTTCTAGATTTGATTGAGATTTCTAGTCTTAAATTTACTTTTTTTATATATTATCTAGATGCAGTGATATATAACTTGATAGTTGATACTTGTGAGATCTACAAATTTTGGAAATATTTTATGTGAACTACATTTGGCACATGTGAATGTGATATATAATGTTTTTAAAACTTAAGTTTTGAATGGTTGAACTACATTTGGCATGTGAAGTAATGTTGTGTTATAATTGTTTTGGTTTTTAAAACTTACGTTTTGGATGGTTGAACTACATTTGGCATGTGAAGTAATGTTGTGATCTATATTAATGTTTTTCTTTTGAACTACATTTGGCATGTGAAGTAATGTTGTGTTATAATTTGTTTTGTTTTTAAAATTTGAGTTTTGGATGGTTGAAGTACATTTGGCATGTGAAGAAATGTTGTGATCTATAATTTTTTGTTAAATTAAAATTTAAGTTTTGGATGGTTGATCTACATTTGGCATGTGATATAATGTTAAATGTTTTTATTGGATAGTTGAACCACAATTGATATGGGATGTGAAGTAATGTTGTGATATAATCAAAAAAAAAAAAAAAACTCAAGTTTTGGATGGTTGAAGTACATTTGGCATGTGACATAATGTTGTGATCTATAATTTTTTGTTAAATTAAAACTTTTAAGTTTTGGATGGTTGATCTACATTTGGCATGTCATATAATGTTAAATGTTTTTATTGGATAGTTGAACTACAATTGGCATGGCATGTGAAGTAATGTTGTGATATAATCAAAAAGATTTTAAAACTCAAGTTTTGGATGGTTGAACTACATTTGGCATGTGATTATGATATTATGTTTTGTTTTTAAAATTCAAGTTGTTGTTTTCCAAACAAAACAAAAAATTCACATGAATATACATGTACATGTAGAAATGATTTTACACATGTTTGAATATATATGTTACAATGATTAAAGTACAATATATATATATATATATATATATATATATATATATTCTAGGTCTTGTTAGATGTGTTGAAAACAATCATAAAATTTTAAAAATGAAATCTATAATCTATATATATCCAGTAATTTTCATCAATGCACATGTATAGAAAAGCTACTTTCAGTTAATTCCATTCTAGAACATATATATCCAATATGTGCAACATTTTTCATCAATGCACATAGAAAAGCTATTTGAATAGTTAATTTCTTTCTAGAACATATATATCTAGTACTTCAAAAAAATTCATCAATGTCAATAGAATTAAGCTACTTTTCATCAATGGCTATAGAATTTAGCTACTTTCAGTTAATTTCATTCTAGAACATATATATATATCCAATACATGCAAAAAATTTCATCAATGCACATAGAAAACCTACTTTCAGTTAATTTCCTAGAGCATATCCGACCATTGGACAGACAAATTTTGTAATAGATTTTCTATCAGGAATAGAGATGTGGGTAAAATCCCACCAAAAGTCAAAGAAGTGCTCCAAGTCTCTTGTCTGAAAGGAATCTTCGTAAAAAAACTATAGTGTGGATGATTTATTTACATTGTGAATACTTTTACCAGAAAATCCCATGAGAAAAACTGGTCACATTCAGTCTGTGTATATATCCAATACGTGCAACATTTTTCGTCAATGCACATAGAAAAACTACTTTGATTTAATTGCATTCTAGAACATATATATTCAGTACGTGAAACATTTTTCATCAATGCACATAGTAAAACTACTTGAACAATTAATTTCATTCTAGAACATATATATATATATATCGAATACATGCAACATTTTTCATCAATGCGTGTATAGAAAAGATACTTTCAATTGATCCTAGTGTGTGTGTACCAAAACAATTTGTACATGTGCAAACACTTGCACAGATAACATAACAAGGCAACTCAATTTTTAGTTGAGTTCTGGAAGTTCTAAAACATAATCCAAAGAGAAGAAATCATTGGGCAATTCAATCAAAAAAATTTCAATGGAATGATCTTCAATGATCCATTCATGATCGGATTTTGACATTTTCCATTTCTTAATTTTCGTTCTTTTCTTTGATTGAACCTCTATCAACTTTATGTGTGCTGAACACACCAAGTGACTGTATTGAAAGCTTATGACATCAGGTTCACAGTCTTCAAAGTAAATAAAATCCCCACTTTGATTAGTTTGTCTGAAAAAATAACCTTTCAGTATAATAGATCCTCTTTCATATGGAAACCCGTGATCGTTATAGTTTTCTAATAATTTCATTTTTGTTCAGTGCAATGCATCAAATAATACTTCACATTTTCATCATTTTTAGTAGGTACAATTACAGAAAAAACATCTCCTACACAATAAAACAAACTTTACAAACTTGTGTATTTAAATTTATTTCTAGATATTTATCATTTGAAACAAATTCTAATGTTACCTTCTCTAAGAAGATCAGAAACTCGATCACCATCGAATGATATTGTAGTCTCCTCTGATTGCATTCGTCAAACATTGCAACAGACATTTTACCCTTTGTATTTAGCTCTGTATGTTTCCAATCTTGTACATACATTTTGTTTTCACAAACGTCGTTGGATTCTGTGTTGTCTATGCAAACATGACAAAAACAAGAACATTTTCTTTTATCCAATGCAAAAACATTTATGGACAACTTTGTTTTAATTGAATGCAATTTTTGAGTCCCTTTTATTATTTCAACGTCATTTCCAATTGATCTATCTACTTCTTCGATCCCAATATGCCAAAAAAACTTTTATATGGAAAATTCAAAGAAGAATACAAATATGATATCAAAATACAATAAAAGATAATCAAATTGTGATAAATGTACATTGTTTAAAATTAGATATCCAATAAAAAATAAATTGAATGTACCTTCGCACTTCCCTTGATCGGTTAGTCTCATGGCTTAGAGCAGCAGTGCACCATTGAACAACTTCTTTAGCATCCACAAGTCGACTTGCAGAGGGGTTCATTTGATATCTTTGAAGTGCTCTTTTTAAGCATTCCCCTGCACTGTCATGTTCTCCTTTTCCATGACCAGTCTCAAATAAATTCAAGCAATGTTTAATGCGGGTTTTCTTATGAGGGGAACACAACCAAAAGAATGATCGTGCAGATTTGAATTGACCTACGCATCCATCTGACCATATCCAATGTTCATTGAATGTTATTCCATGACGTTTCAAGGAGTCATAAATCTTTCCAAAATAGTGTTGTACAAAATATGTATCATGTGTACGATCATCACTGATATAAAAGTGATACTCTTTAATAACATGTCAATTTTCACTGGTGCTTTCTATATGATAGACGTTTTGTTCAACATTTCTACATAGAATATGGACGAGCATGGAGACTTGGTCAGAATGATAGTATTCACTCTAAATTTATTTTTGTGGAACAAATGTGTAGTTTTATACAAAATAAATTACTGACAAAATGGTCCCTAGTGGAAAAACTTCACGGAATTTTTTGAATTGCAAGTCTTGCCATCAAGCTCTATGAGAATTTTTGGTATATTTATAAAATTTTTCCTCAAACTTTCTTAAAAATTCTATCACAAAAATTTCTTTTTCTCATAATTCACTTCTTTTAGCACTATTTTCACCTTGAATCGATGTATGGATATAGTCATATCTCTTCCATTTCATTTTCTTGTTGGACAATGATTGATCATTTATATCAGTACGATATTTGTTTTGAAATTTAGTCAAATTTCCACAGTCATCGCATTTCTTACCACCAACACATTTCTTTTCATAAAATAATCCATCTCTTTGTCTTTCACATAGAATTTGAGATATGAAATCACGGATAGTGGAAGGAGGAGGTGAATCCTTCCAAAATTTTCTACCAAAATTAAGGAATGTGTCATAATATAACTCAAATTCCACATGATAACGACAACGACAAGTGTCACATACGGTGATAGGTTTTACATACCATGATTTTTGTTGAACAAAAGCACTGATTGACACATGAATTTCAGGATTCTCTTCTTTGAACTTGTTGAACAACTCTATCTGAGTGGTTTCCAAGAAATTTTTTTCATCTTGTTCGTATTGATTTCGTGCTATTCCTCTTCGCATCACATGCTTTTCAATTTGCGAAACACGCAAATTGTTCTTCCAATATTTACATATTATTTTTTTAACAATTTATCCAAGTCTATCTTTGTATGGTTACCTACAAATAACTCTCCAACAAGCGAGTTCATCATTTACATATATTTGCAACCGAAATTTCCGATGTTTGTGAAACGTTTTTCGTGATGTTCCTAATGCTCGTGCCATAGATTTTACCAAGTGATTATCTTTAATACTAGATGAAACCACTGCCATATGTATTTCTCTATGTACAATTGAACCATTTTTTGTCTAGATCTTCTAATTGAATTTATAGCACTATTTATATTTTGTATCACATTTTCCTTCATTTTTTTTATCTTTGGTTGATTTTCAAATACCCAATAAAGTTGTAGCTTCTTTTAATTTCCTTAATGATAGGAGACCTTTCAATAATTGAGCTTGAACTGTCACATTTTCCTTTATGAAGTATGTATCAAAAATGTGGTTAACACAATATCATATATAATGGTCAGCTCTTTTATCTCCATATGTGTAAGTGTCAAAATTTTCTAACATCTCATCATCGACATTGATTTCATCTGTACAAATTCGACTGAATAGTACATAATAAGTTTACGTATTCAATAAATAACTAAATTAATAAATATGTGTATAATTTCAATAATACATGCATGTGTTCAACATATCTATATATGTGTGTGTGTGTGTGTGTGTGTGTGTGTGTGTCTATACATACCTTGTGATTCAATTTCTTCACTTGAATTTCTTTCAACATTTTCATCATCTTCAATCATTGGTTCAATATCTCTTTCACTTTCTCTTTCAAAATTTTGTATCTCATCATCAATGTTTTGAGGAATATCTCTCTCCATTTACATTGCAAAATATTTTTCAAATTAGTTCATCAAATAAAAATTAAGCTTCACATTTTACACTAGGAAAATTTTAAATATATCAAACTCATAATATTTACATTTACATACTTGCTTCAACTTCTATTTGAGGTTGATTTTCCCCTTCAATATTTGATAGTGCTTATATCTTTCTTTTGCGAGATTGTCTCGTCTCTTCTCTACGTTCCTCAGGGTCTCTTTTTCGATCATAATTTCTTATACAATTCCTTCGATTTCCCATGATAATAGAGTATGAAGTTCAAAAAATACCTTCAAAAATTTACACAAAACATCAATTAAAAAAAAACATCACAAAATATTTAATTTAAAAAAAAAAAAAAAAAAAAAAAAAACTCCTTTTAAAAATTTTGCAAAAAATACATACTTCAATCCAAAACACTTACTTTAAAAAATCTGAGAAAAAACGGTCTTATAAAAATAAAGCGAAGCTCAAAATATTTCCTTCCAAGTCCTACAAAAAATTCTCATTTAAAAAATTAGACAAAAAATCATTATAAAATATTTATTTCAACCCAAAACATGTACTATAAAAAAATGTCACTTCAAAAAATGCCTCAAAAAAATTTCCATTGAAAATTAATTCCAACTTCTTAAAAAATTTCACTTTAAAAAATACTTCAACAAAGCCTCTAAAAAAATATCACTTTCAAAAATACTTCCAAAATATGTCCAAAAAATGTCCTTTGAATATTAAGTCTAAAAAGAGTCCTTTCGAAATTAAGCCCAAAAAGAGTCCTTTGAAAATTAAGTCCAAATCCATAAGTTCAAAAACAATGAAAATTAAGCCCAAATCCATACTTTCAAAAAAAATGAAGCCTAAAAACATCCACAAAATGTATCATATACCTCCAAGAAATGTCCTTTGAATGTACCTCCAAGAAAATTCATTAAATGCAAAACAATCCTTTGCAAAAATGTCCTTTGAATGTACCTCCAAGAAAATTCCTTACACCCAAAACAATTCTTTACAAAATCATACCAAGACCTTTGTAAAATCAGACCAAATGTGTGAAAATATGTGAAAATAATGAATGCTTTTGCGGAAATTTATATTGCCGCAAAATGTTTTTTTGGAGGGGCTTCATGGTATTTTCCAGCCGACAGAAAATTAGGTAAAAGTTCGGCCGAACTTTTATAAAAGAATTTGGCCGAAATTTTATAAAAAATTTGGCCGAAATTTTATAAAAAAATTGGCTGAAATTTTATATCGTTAGACTTGACGGGTCATCGACGCAAAAAACAAGTTGGCTGAACTTTGTTTAAGAGTTCGGCCGAACTAATGTGTCAGCAATTACGCAAAACCAAGCTCTGAATACATATCTTCAACTTTGGACTGATTAAACTCCATGAAACATTCTGAATTAACTGTCGGAACCAAGACAAGCATTTTCAGAATTCAATCTACTTTCTAGAAATATAAATTTTATGGAATTTCATAAATATTTACTAATTTTAAAAAAAATTGTAATAAAATGGGTGCAAACAATTTTTGAAGGTCATTATGATTCAGTGAAATCATAATTCTATATCTTCCAAAATACATTGTAAAAAAAATTGAAAAAATTATGGTGCATTAAATTGGTCTGTCATCTCTAATGGGTAGCTTTTAGATTTTTAGTTTATAAATTATATGTTAATAAATTTCTTGTGTCGTGAAACATATTCAAAATATGCAGTTTTTTCATATTGGACCAGTTCAAAAAATTCTAGTAATTATGATATGCATCTGTTGGCTTTGTAAATATGATGAAACTGAAGTAGACTCTGTCTAGATTGTTGTAACACATTTTGTTTCTCAAAAACACAAACTTTCAAAGAACACAACATTGCGTATTAACATGACTTCTTATGAATCCTTTGATTGTTAAAAAACACACACTCAAAGAAACACCAAGTTGACATATCAAATGTGTATAAAAAATTTCCAAAAAATAAGTAATAGAAAGCTAATAAAATTTCTGACAACTTTTATTTTTATCGCAAAATGAAATTCTAAACAGAAAAATTGCTTTAGCTTGGAGAATATTGAAGAACAAAAAAAAATGAAAGTTTTTCCTCAAAAAAGGGAAAAAAGTGCAACCCAACTTCACATTTTCACCCTGTAGGATTGCCTTTCATCGCTCTACAGATGCGACAGGATCAGGGATTGAATGTGAGATTGATAGTTCATGAATTGAATGTGGCCGGTGCGGAGTCAGTAGGGAGGATGTTTGCAGACCTGTGAGGACAGTAATGACACCGGAAGACGGAGAAGATGGAAAGGAAGTTAGGCATAGGATGTCGCTCGATCTAAAAGAAATGGACAAATATCCCTTTACCTTTTCCTTGACCCGCATCTCATCCAACCATTCTTATTTTTTAAATCATAGTTCGAACTCGAACCAACTCCATTCACATAAATGTTATCACTAGAAATTGTCCCTAAAGGTGCAAAAGTAGATCAAAGGAATAGAAGCCTTGGCAAGTTCATCTCGCCATGAACGAGGCTTACTGCTAAATGCATACATATAAGGTCAGCCAAACTCTCCAATGCAAGTGCCACGAGGAAATCCCACAATTCAAAAACTATGCATGAGCACAAAGCATTGACAGACCTTGCCCCATGTCTGTCATGGCCTTACATGTATTTTCTCCACGACACATTGATACCACTCTTTGATTTCCACTAGGGGCGAGATTGATCCCCTTCAAAGTCATAGAAACCAACTATTTACAAGTCACACAAAATAATAATTCCATTATTACAATTATATTACTCCAACTATTACATTAAAATTGAGAAATTTATCTCTTTAAACACCTTAATTAACATTTAAAAACATAATAAAATTATATATATATATATATATATATATATATATATATATATATATATATATATATATATATATAACCAAACTAAATAACAATAAAAAAATAATATATCATAAAAATAAAAATAAATTGAAAATATAAACATTATATTAACACATTAAATATTACTGTTGTTATTATTTACAAACACTAATATAACCCATCCCATAAAAAAAAATTAAACAAATATATATATATATATATATATATATATATATATATATATATATATATATGAAAATCCAACCTCTAACTAATAAAAGAAACTAATACCTCCAATCAATATTCTTATTAACACCAATATAACTGATCCCATTAAAAAAAATCAAATAAATACATATATCAACCTTAAAAAATTTAAACAAATATATATGAAAATCCAACCTCTAACTAATAAAAAAATTAATACTTCCAATCAATATTTTTATTAACACCAGACTTTCCTTATTAACACATAAGCATAAGAATATTTTTATTAAGGAAAATAATACTTCCATGAATATTCTTGTGTTAAATATTCTTATTAACACGACACTATCCTTATAAACATAAGAACCATGAGAAATACTTCCATGGATATTCTTATTAAGTCAAGGCAATCATATCCTTATTAACGCAAAGAAATGTGATAATATATGTAGGCTTATATACTCTCTAACCAACATAATAACTCCATATTCGATAAGATCATTGATGTTGCAACGTAGAGATTGTTGTATTGATAAGTTGTAAGTTGGCATGGAACATAATAATAGATGTTAGTGAGAGACACATGGTAAAATCATTATTAATATTATGATTAATTCATAAGGCTTCCCTGTAATGTAATAAACACTCATTGCCTCATGCTATTCCAGGTTGCATTTTTCATGCAAGGAGATGCGGCACGTGTCTCCACTTTGAATTTTACCTATCTCTGCATAAGGCTTGAGAAAGTTGGACATATTTGAGCTGGAAAAAATGGGGAACAGGAAATTCATGAGAAATCTCAAGGCCATGAAGCCTTTATGCCTTTTGAGTAATGATGTCTCTCTTGTCCTGAAAGGCTTGGTGAAGGTATACTTTCATTTTAGAGCTGTATACATCCATGTATAATGTTTATTGCATTTTGATTTTAGGCGTTCTGGTACAGGTATATGACAACAAGTTACCTTTCATAGGGTTGAAAGCTACAGAGTTTTGGCAGATGGTGTGTTCAAGTAGAGGGAAGAACAAGTTCAGGTATGTGATATGTCCCTATGCATATATAGACAAATATACCACTGATAAGATGGAGTTATGATCATTTGCACAATCCAAACATTTAAAATTGTTTTATTTACTCTACTATGTATCCTAAAAATCAAAAAATTTAGGTTGATGAATTGGTGCAATTCTGGATTTTTGAAGGGTTTGTTAAGACCAAAGAGAAAAATGTACAACTTTTAATCGGTCGTGGCTTGTTGTATAATTATAATTTTTGAAAAGCAGAGTATGCTCAATGTCAATAAACATGTGAATATTTGGAAAATTAGGGTGATAACAATGCACGACGTTATTGTGGACATAGAAATACACATTGGGGAAGAGGGAAATTATTTATGCCCTGTGGGCCAAGGGTCCAAATATTTCCCCCAAACTTTGACTCAAAATTGCAAAAAAATATCATTATTATTTAATCAAATTGAGTATCTGCCGGAAGACTTCCTATGCCCACAACTTATGAGTTTGAAGTTACGTAAAAATCCGTTAACTTGTGATGTTGCAGTGAAATTTTTGATCAAGGAACTGACAATCACATTTGAGTGATAATCACATCAAGGAACTACCTCAAGGCATCTGCGATCTTTCTATGCTTCATTTTCACTGTGTCACAGTGTAAAAATATGACATCATTTCGAAATACAGTAGCAAAGCCTATACCACAATTCCAATGCATTGACTTATTCGGTTGTAACAATTTTGTGCTTCCAACTGATATATCTCAAGTCACTTGATTGAAAAGACTATGGTAGGATGTTGGTACTGAAATGGAACATTTGAAGGATCCCACAAATGTAATAGCTTTGCCAAGGGTTTCAAAAATATTGTAGAGCTATGTTTGTCTATATTTTTAGAATTTGGAGCTCAAGTACTAATGGAAGCTACATGGAAATGGGAAGCTGTGTAGAAATGAGACATTTAAAATTGAGTTATAAAATTTATCTAAATAATACTCTTCTTCCTGGGATGTGGAATATGAAGAATTTGGAGTTTTAAAACCACATGCCACTGAATTTTCCAAATTATCTATACCACTTTGAACAACTCGAGAATTTAGAACTGAGAGAGTGTCGCAAGGAGCTTCTGTCATTGGAGTGGTTTCCAAATTTGAAATTTCTAAATTCAATGCAATGCCATGGTTAAACTGACTTAGGATAGCGCTGAGTTCTTAAAATCCAGGTGAATTCCCAAGGTTAGAAGCCTTGGTTTCTCTTAATATGGGGCACGGGGGCACTTGCAACGTCTAGATGACATGCCCATCATGTGAGGGAGGTGTATTGAAATAAGGAACGATATTCTAACTTTGTGTTTTGAGGATTATATATTTTCCAACATTAAATAATTTCCTATTGGGATAAAGAAGTTATCCAATTTAAAAAACATTATATGGTCATAAAATGCATTATATGGTTATAAAATTTAGTGGGAAAATATAATTTGGAAAGACAATAGCACAGAAAAATACTTTTATAATTTATGTAAATAAATTTAAATGATGATTAAAAATAGTAAAAGTGAATATTTTAGAAACTTCTGAAGTTCCAGTATTCCATGTTCCTGTGACTCGATTCATCCAAGTGGCATCAACCTAGTTGTTGTCTTTGCCTCTGCCACCCTATCAGGTCGACATGGACATTGGTACATCCAAACCTTTCTTGCTACAGGCACCTAATCCATTCACACTCATTTCAAATTTTCATTCTGCCTCCCATGCCCGTTCTTAGTCCTCTTCTCTGGTTGCATTCCTCCGACTCTAAGGCATGAACTCTGCTTGAAAATTCCAGGGAAATTATTCAAGGGTGAAATTTCTTGAATCTCCAAAGAGGTCTCTTCTTGAAGGTATGTGCAGTGTTCTATTTCTACATCAAGAAAATTGTAATCACTCTAGTATTCAAAAATCGTTGCATTGGATAATGTTGTTAAAGATAGTGGAAGTGTTGAGAATATTTAATTTAGATGAATTCATAAGAGAGTCTTGTGACCACATTATCCCATTACCAGATCATTCCACAAATAATCAGAGGGAGTATTCGGGTTATACAAATTGTATGCAATCCATGATCTTTTATTTGTTTGGAAGTATTGAGATGAAAGTGGCTCAACATATTTTTTGCATGCTCAAGGGAATTAGGGGAGAGAGGATGGAGATGATAACTGAAGACACCTCTCCTTGTGAAAAATTCTGTATAGATTGTAGGTTCTTTATTTTTGTTGTGATCAACATTATTGCAGTGCTTTCATTGAAGTATTTTTTTCAACAAACTCTTTTGCAAATTCATCATGGTTATTTCAAAATATGTTTTTTAAACTTTTCTTGTAGGAAGTTAAGAGTTAAGAGCATATGAGAGGGAAAATTTTTAGTTGCATAAAAAGTATTCAGTCCATCTCCAGAGTTGAAGAGCGACCGCGCTAGACAGATTGCAGAGTCTACAACTACACTGGATAGATGATAGAGTTTCGGCCTCCAAAGTATCACTACAAGGAAAAGACCCTCTAGCAGAGGTTATAAAGGAGGTTTTTAGTGTTATAAAATTGGCCAAAATTGTCAAAAAAACATATGATACCACATATGTTTCTGGTAACAGAGGTTTTGGCAGAGCTTTTAACAAAAATTCAACACAACTAAAAACAAATGGGCGGCCAAAGGTTATTACGGATGTTTTTTCATCAGTGCTCTTATCAAGTTTTAATGCACCGGTGCGTATCGGTAGATAACGCACCGGGGCGGTCAAAGGAGAATGCACCGGGCCGTTAAGGAAAATAACAGCATCGGGCCTGGTGTTGGTGATACAATGCACAAGGCCATTTTAATTGGTCTTGGGATTTGAGTAGTGCCCATAGGTCGTATCAACGCGCCAGTGCGTATGCTTATATAAACGCCCCGGTGCATCGTATCACACAAATTCACTGAGGTTTAAAATTGGTATCGGTATTCATGTGGTGCAAATATGTCATACAAATGCACCGGTGCTTATCGACACATAAACGCCCCGTGCGTACTATCACACAAATGCACAAATATTTGTAATTGGTATCAGTATTCGTGTGGTGCCTATTGGTCATCCAAATGCACCGGTACGTATAGACAGAAAAAATGCCCCGATGCATAGTATCACACAGACGCACCGCAATTTATAATTGGTATCGGTATTCATGCGGTGCTCATAGGCAGTAAAATGACACTGGTGCGTATAGATACATAAATGCACCGGAGCGTCGTACCGCACAAACACCTCGATATTTTTAACTGGTTTTGGTATTTGTGCGGTCTCGATAGGTAGTAAAAACACACTGGTGCGCTTAATAATAAAAACGCACCGGTTTTCATTTTGTATTTTTTAGAAACATCGACCTGTGGTAGTGCAATTATTGTGATTGTTTTAAATTCATTATTTATGAAAAGTCGACACATATTATAACAATATTCGTATTAATTAAATTTTTATTAATGGATTTGAATGTGATGTTTAGATTAATTTGTTATTTCATATCATAATTATTGTGATTTTTAAAATTAATTATTCATCAAAAGTCAACACATATATATGTTATAACAATATTCATATGAATGAAAATTTTATTACTGCATTTGAGAACGACAATGGAGAATGCAATAGTGACAATAGAGAACGCAATAGAATAAATTAAAACATTTATTATTATTATTATTATTATTATATGAAAAAGACATTCTTTTTCATACAAAATGGGACAGTTATTGGTATCCCTTTATCTTTCAATTGGGACACTATGTCCATTACATTAAAGAAAATGACCGATTTCACAAACATTTGTCAAAAAATAGTACAACGCCTTTCTTTTATATCCAAACATAGTGATCATCATTCTTCAGCACTTGAACTTCTATCACTGCTAGAGCTACTTCCATGACTTGGGTTATTTTCAAAAATGTTTTGTTCACGACGTTGATTGTTTTCTTCTTCTTCACCTTTTTCCCTCTACAAACATAAAAATAACAAGTAATGAGTGTATATACATTGGTGAGAATAATGAAAATTGAAATATTAAATAATATACATCAATGTAAATCGAAAAGAAATGACGTACCAATGCAACAATTGACTCATAAACTATACACATTCTTTTAAAACCATGTAACATGCCATCTTTCAAGATTTGATCTGTTGGTGCAGTGCCATACTTTGTTTCCTGCATGTTTTATACCCCATAAAAAATCATATATCTAATATAAAAGATTTATTTTTTCTATTAATTATAGACGGAGCTAAGTAAAAAAAGATCGATATATGCTTACAAATTCCACAATTAAGTTCTGATATGCCAACATATACGCGCAACCCATATTTAAACCAATTTCAATAAATTCCTCTGATGGTTCTTCTTTGTATGTTACCACCTATTTGGAGACATTATGACGATTTTTGTAAAACAACTTAAAAATAAAAAAATGAAATCTAGTTAAGTTGTTATAAGAAAGTAACAATTACTCACAAACTTAGATATCAATCATTTTCTTCCTTGTCATCCTATTTTATGTGTTGAATGGGTTCCATTTTCTTTTCTTTTTTGCAAGAAAATACTTGAAAATTAATATTTAATGCTAAATTATTTATTTATTTTACCTAATGATCAAAAAATTCAATGATTACATATTACATTTGAAGCACGTTGTTGTTGAGATGGCTCCTCCCACGATGCAATTTTGTCAATTTCTTTGACCATCTCCTTGTACACCTTTTTAGACATTCCTACTGGCATATTTCTGATATCAGCTCATTCATCTTTTGATATTTTCATAATCTTCCTGAAAATGTAACATGACAATAAACTATTTAATTTTTATAATGATATATTAAAAGTAAGTATAACAAAAGTGATATTTATAAATAATTCTAGACAAACATCTAAAGGAATATTACTTTTTCATTCCTTCTCTTTTTTTTGTACGTTTTTGCTATTAAAAGCCTGACATGTCTCATTGACCAATTCTCTGGAAACTCTTCCTGTAGTTTATATAAAATATGGTTCTTGGAATCCTTGGATTGGTTTTTGTATTGTAAGTGGAAAGAATATCTATACATTCGTTCCACTAGATCTCTCAAATATTTGTAAAAGTTTTTCCCCCTTTCGTTAACCTCCAACACCAAAGGAGCAATTCATTTTCATTTGCATGTTCTATTCTTTTTCTTTTCTTAGAACAACATTCCTTTTCTGAGTTGTTAGTCCCTGTAGAACATTAAACAAAGGTGAATTAATAGAATTTTTCACACATGCTATCTAATAATTTTAATTATATTATTAATGAAAACTAAAAAAAGAAACTCATATTGGATCGATAGTATTTTTTTCATTCACCTGATTCATCCTTTTGAAATTTTTCCATCAAACTTATATGTTCTTCTGATCATAGATCAGAAATAATCTTATTAAGCTTCGTCATTTTGTGGCTCTGCATGATACACATTAAACAATACATATTATTTAAACTTACATATAGTTCAAAAATAATTTTTTTGTAAAAAAATTACAAAGAACTTACATTTTTTTCTTTTCTTGATTTGTTATCAGTATTTTTGTTACTTGATCTCTTGTCATTCATTTCTTTAAAAATATCAAACCTGTATCATATCAGTCAATAATATATTTTTAAATTAACTGTCAACTTCTCAATTAAAAAAAAAAATCTCAAAAAATCGGTGCGCCATTCATGATGAATGCACCGACGTCGGTGCATGTATGTCTTTCCCACGCACCGCAAAAACAATATAATACATCGTACAGTGCTCTATGTCAACAAGAAGCTGCGGCGCATTACATGTCAATGACCGCACTCGTTAACCATCATAAAAATAATAAAAATCATCTTGTGTTAGTTTTTTTTAGCATAAATCGATGCTATATTTTACATATGGTGCACCGTTAAAAATATATTATTTTTTCACAATACTTATCCAGTGCTCTTGTAAACAATAGAGCACTGGTGCGCTACCTTACATAGGGCGCAACGGTAAAAAATCTAGTTTTTTTTCAAATCATTCCAAGGCCCACATGGATTAAGATACGACTATGCTAATCGTCCCGTCGGTTGCATGTCTTAGGTCTATATTTAGCAATACAAACCCTATAAATATAAATTGAAAATTCCTAATTCTGAATCACAAAAAGAAGAAGAAGAAAGGGGAGAAACAAAAAGAAAGTAAGGTTTGTATTTTTTGAAAGTTTTTTTTTCAAAACTGAACATTCACGATGTGTCATAATGAAATAGTGCACCGGCTGCACATTTTTTATTTTTTTATGACATTAATTTCATGGTGCACTGTGATAACAGATTGCCCCGGTGCACTCTTTCAGACAACATGCACCGAATTTTTTTTTTCTTTTTTTCTTACGCAGGCACCGACATGGATTGGGATCCGACTATGTAGGTCAACCCGTTCATTGGATGTCTTAGGTTTATATTTAGCAATATAAACTCCATAAATATAAATTGAAAAGCCCTAATTGTGAAATCACAACAAGTGGGAGAAGACATGGCAGAAACAAAAATAATGTAGGGTAGGTTTGTAAAATGATTTTTTTTCAAAACAACACGCTGTGCGATGCGCCATAATGCAATAGTGCACCAATGCCATATGTTACATATGGCGCACTGATAAAAACATAATTTGTTTTTTAATTTTTTATCACTGTACTTGCGCGGTGCACTTATATAACAGAGCGCACCGGTGCGCTATGTTACGAAGGGGGCACTGACGAAAAAAAATGTTTTTTTTAAGATTGACGCAAGGGCTGACATGGATTGAGATCTGACTATGCAGATCCCCCCGTTGGTTGCATGTCTTAGGCTTATACTTAGCAATACAAACTCTATAAATATAAATTGAAAAACCCTAATTCTGAAATCACAGCAAGTGGGAGAAGAAAGGGCAGAAACAAAAATAATGTAGGGTATGTTTGTAAAATGGTTTTTTTCCAAAACAGCACGTTTTGCGGTGCTCCATAATGTAATAGTGCATCGGTGCCATATGTTACAAATGGCGCACTGATAAAAACTTTTTTTCTTCTTTTCTTCTTCTTCTTTTTTTTTTTTATTTTTAATATCATTGTACTTCAGCGGTGCACTGGTATAACCAAGTGCACCGGTGCACAATGTTACACAAGGCGCACCGGCGAAAAAAATCTGTATTTTTTTTAATATTGACACAAGGGCCAACATGGATTGGGATCTGACTATGAAAGTCGTCTCGTGGGTTGGATTTCTTATGAGTACAGAAACCCTATAAATCTAAATTGAAAAGAAAGAGGGAGAAAAAATGGCAGAAACAAAAAGAATCTAAGGTTTTGTTTCTAAAAATTGATTTCTTTTTTTATTTTTTGTTTCTGAAAACTGCAGAAAAGGTAAAAAACTGCAGAAACAAAAAGTTAAAAAAAAAATAAGATTTGATTTTGTATTTTACTTCATAAAAAACTAGAGAAAAAATAAAATAAAATAATAGACTTTGATTTCTTATTTCACTGCATTAAAAAAACTGCAAAAAAAGTACAAAAAAACAATAAACTTTACTCACGTCGTTTAAAATTCTATGGTACAGGGTTTGAATTACCAGAGGTTTGGAATTCGGATTGTCTGAATACTTTTGTTCAAACATATTTCCCTACTCCACAGTGCTCTCATGCTCTGTTTGCTCCAAGTATGTATCCTGCAAATCTCTCGCTAAAATGTTTTGCAAAAATAGTGAAATAATGAAAAGTGTTTAGTATTTAAAGAAATGTTTTATGAAATTAGATTTTCGAAAATATTTTTCTGCCCAAATTTCAATTTACCCTTTTTTTTCACTTAAATAAAATAGGGTTCCACTTTTTTTATTATGTTTATTCGTTTATTGGTGCGTCATTTAATTGAACCGCATCGATGCTACTTGTTACAAAAGCGCACCGGTGCACAAAATAAAGAACTGATCGGTGCGGTTATCTGAACAGTATGCACCGGAATTACATTTAGGTTTGTAAACCAAATGCTATTGTTGTTTTGCTCAAATGCAGGGAGAAAATATCATATATTATATGAAATGGACAATTTTTCAAAATCCAGCTCGTTCCATAATATTTCTCAAAGTCCATCGCGGAGTTCTCCCTATCCATGTAGAGACGTAATATTTACTTCAAATTTGTTTTATTTTTTCACTATCTAACTGAATTTATGTATGTTTTTTTTCCATGTAGTCAATCATGCACAACTTAATTAAATTTATAATGTATACAAATTTGCAGGTTCATGCAGATTCATCATCGAGTTCAGATGCACAAAATTATATTCAAGGTACTGCTCCAAAACATCAAAAGTTCTTATTAGGTGTTGCATACCACAAGACGCATTTGGTAGATGAAAATGGACAGCCGCTTCACCCTGCCAATTGTAACAATATTTCATCTTCTAGCCACAATCCCGGGATAATGATGGTAATTATAATTATAATTTTTTGATATATATATTGTTTAATATGTAATTATTTCAACATCAAACCAATTTATAATCATGCAATATTGTCAACGTGGTTACTAATTGATATCATAATATTTTGTACTAATCATGTTCAATTTTTTTTTTTTAATTATTAGGATTCTAGTGATGATGAATGACCTACCTACCATCTTTTGTTGCACCCCACGACAATTTCAAATCCATACAAGACTGAATTAAGAGAAAAAATCGGAGAGGAACAATACCAAGAATGGTTGAATCAACCACCGATTTAATTCCTGCTATGTCCAAATTCACCAATTAGGAATGACTAAAACAATAGTAGTTCTTCACAAGCTGGAAATGGAGACAATCAAATAAAGGTTGGTATGGATTATTACTTAAGGGATACGACTGCCATGGAGAGAATTTTGTTAGATGCATTCCAAAATTATGATCAGCTAGGGGATGATGCTCATATCACTGACACCTTTTTCGAAAGCCTTAAATTTGCTTCCACCACCCCTATATTTGGACCTGGAAGTCAGTTAAAGTCTACCCAATTGGGGACAATGATGTTACTGTACAACTTGAAAGCAAATTTTGGCTTTTCAAATGCATGTTTCTCGAAAATTTTCAGGTAAGTTACCATAAATTAATTCCCTTATATATAAATTTGAAATATAATCAGTACACTGCAATAAACATTAAAAATGTTAAATTTTTGAACGTTAATAATTATATCGACATTAATGTACATTTATTAATATATTTTTCCATGATAACCAACTACAGGTTATTCAAAGATAAGGTTTTTCCGAGTGATAATGTCTTGCCCAGTAACTGCGAAGAAGCAAAAAAAAATTTGAAAATCTTGGGTGTTGAGTACATATCATATCATGCATGTCCAATGATTGTATTCTATATAGAGGAGAATATGAATACAAAGATATGTATCCGAAATGTGGGCATGACAAGTATGATAAATAAACAAAGAAGGGTAAATCACGTACTGGTCCTCCTTTTAAGACATTGAGGCACATGCCTATAATCCCAAGGACTCAAAGGCTCTTTCGTTGAAAATCATTAGCTATGTTGCAGGGATGGCATGCCTCACACAGAAGTGAGTTGGGAGTTATGTTAATACCAACTGATTCAATAGCCATGAATCATATAGAGGATACATGGCCCGAAATAATGAATTACGAAGTCTACAACTCAGCATAGCCATTGATGGTGTCAACCCATATTCCCTCCAGAACACCAATATTCTGTTTTTCCTGTAGTAGTGATAAATAACAATATCCCCCCATGGTTTTCCGTGAAGAATGAACATCTTATGTTGGCTCTCATAGTCCCTGGTAGAAGACAAGTGAAGAATATGGATGTCTACTTACAACCACTGGTAGGTGAATTGAAGGAATTATGGGATGGGATAAATGTATACGATGTATCAAGACCCATCGCAGCAAAGAGGAGGTTTACGTTGTATGGCATATGTGCTTACACGACACATGATTATCCAGGCTTAGGATTTTGCTCTGGTAAATTACATGTTTAATTTATTGATTTGTTTATATATAATGTAACAATATTATTTCACACATTAGTTATTTAATTCGTTGTAATATTATTTGTTTTGATCTTCATGATATTCTTTAACGTTCCATGCATATTAATTAATGTATACAAATATAATCTTGCAGATCTTGTAATAAAAGGGTATTTTGGATGTAAATGTTGTGGACCTTCTCTGAAAGCTAGATGGTTCAAGGACCTACGAAAGCCAGTGTATGATTGCTCCATGATATTCCTACCAAAACAACACCCTTACAGAGAAGCAGCATCCGCTTTCAATGGTAAACGAGAAAGAACCCAAAGGCCTCCAATAATGAAACCAGTTGAATGGCTTAGAGCATATGACAAAGAGAAGGAAAAGGAGTTCACAGAAATGTTCGATTCAAATGGAAAGCCTAAGTTCGATGATCCAGATTTCTTCAACACCTATGTTGAGAAATTTCCCATTGGGATGAAAAGGAAATCTATCTTTTATGACCTCCCATATTGGGAGCATCTTAATATTTCCCACTTATTAGATCCCATACATATATTTTAAAAAAAATCATCTTCTTTATGGAGGCACATATCATCGAAAAAAAGTGACACATTGGCAGTTAGGAAAGATCTTATAACTTCAAAAACTAAAAAGAAATATTGGCCAAGATGGTTAGAAAGTACAAGATCAAAGGCAGGCACTGGTCCCTCTAATTCATGGTTTTTCAAAGAAGGTGATGTCCCATGGATTTTAAAAAAAGATGATATATCTTTGGCAAAGGAAGTTATAATGGATGTGACGGTGCCAACTTCATATGGATCTTCACTATGACGTTGCTTCACCGTGGATGACCATTTTTCGAGGTTGAAATCGCATGACCATTTGAATCTTCTAAGAGTACGTATAATTTCAAAAGCATGATTTTATTATTTGTTATATTAATAAATTTTATCCCATGAGGTGATCATAAAAAATAACTAATTTTGTATATTATTGCACATTTTTATAACTTTGCAGTGTCATTATCCTTTGTGCATGGGTGTGTGAAACATGAATTCCCTCAAGACCTAGGATTTGACATATCTAAATTATCTGCATTTTTATGTTGGATCAAGTCAAAGGAGATTCATGTGGCTAGAATTCCACAGTGGCGTCAAGGGGTAGTTGAGATTGTTTGTATGTTTGAGAAGGAACTGCCGACGACTTTCATGGACTTACAGGTTCGTCTTCTAAACCACCTGGTAGATGAGGTTGAATTAGTTGGGGTTGTTTCTTGTCATTGGATGTTTTTCTTAGAGAGGTACATGAAGAAATTGAAAAGTTTTGTTCGAAAAAGCACAAAACCCGAGGGGTCTATGGCAAAGGGGTACATATCGTATGAGTCTTTCTACTATGCCGGTGAGTACATCAAGTAGATTAAAAACAGACCAGGTGCGGTGATTTGGGGAGATGAATTGGATGAAGACAAAAGAGAAGGAGAGTTGCTCCAAACAAGTAGAAAAAAGTGCTTGATAAAGAGTAAGGGACTTATAATTTTTCAAATTTACAAAAATTAATTAATATTCATGTTGAACTTCGTTATAATATATATTTTGATCTCTAAGTACTATATAATATTGGTTTGATTTCATCAGCGAATGCAGAAATTGAAGCAATCAATAAATTCATTCTTTACAATTTTGAAGCGACACAACCGTGGGTCACATTGTACGAACAAAAAAGAATGAAATGGGATAGTGACAGGAAAGAATTCATATGGTTGAATGGTAGAAGGGTGCCTTATCCCGATCATTTAAAAGAAAATATGCCAAAAATATGCCCCAACAGTTGGGTTGCTGACCAAGTCAGAGAGAAATACGGTGCTACCAGTCGTTACCCACGTGCTGAAGAGGATGCGCTAAACATAGGGATTGGGTGCAGCAACTCGGTAATAATTTATATGTAAATTTGAAACTTATATTAAGACATCTAAATTTCATATTCTAACTGTTGGATTATTATTTATAAGACACATGACACTCATATCATTTTTTAAACTTTTTTATAATAGGTGTATTTGTTCCCATCTATGTGGGCATATGGACACCATTTTCACACAGAAAATTCCGATGCTGGAAACATCACACAAGACTGTGGAGTGGAAGTCGAGTTCGATCAATCTAGTCAATCTAGCCACCGTGATCAAAAACTAGTAAGAGGGACGTTAGGTTACGTCGGAAAGATACAAGAGATCATTGAAGTGGATTTTTCTTCTTTCCAATGTGTTATTTTTAGGTGCAAGTGGTGGGACGCCTTTGATCGGAATAATGTAAAGGAAGATCGCGACAGTAGGCTGATATGTATCAACTTTAGAAAGATGTGGGATGAAGCTAAGGAGCCCTATGTTTTCCCTAAACACTGCAACTAGGTGTTTTTCTACCCAAATGTGTTGGATAGCGATTGGTGGTTCGTATTGACACATGACCCTAGATCAAAACATATTTTTGAGAACAATAGTGTTATCATGCCATGCAAGCTAGAATATAATGAGTTTGATCATGAGAACCAAGATTGATATGGTACAATATGTGTTATTTCATCGATATTTATACTTTTTAAGATGAGTTTTTCGAAATATTAATGTAATATGTATTTTGAATTAATTGGTAATTTGCATTGTGTTAATGTTAAAATCAATAATTCACTTGATAATTTGGTATTATGTACTTGATCTCAAAAACAATGGTGTATTGTATAAATTAATTCATTTTTTGTATCTAAGATCATATAAAATAATGATAATTCTAATTAAGTACAAGAATTTATTTGCATTATTTTCTAAATTTCCTTATGTTACAATAAATCATATTATTCTATATTTATTATTTTACAATTATTTAAAATTTACAAATTTACAAATTTTAATAAATTCATTTCACATTAATACAATTAAAATTTTACAAATATTTTACATACAATTACAATTAGAATTAGAATTATTAGAATTACAATTAAAATGTTACAATTTCACGTACAATAACAATTTTAGAATTTTACATATATACAATTACAATTTTATAAATTAAAAAATTACAATTACAATTACAATTTTAGAAATTTACATATATATCATTACAATTAAAATTTTAGAATTAGAAATACAAATATTAAAAAAATTTACAATATCATGATCATTTAGTATTTATAAATTAATTAATAAACATCACGTTCATGATAAGCATCGTACAAACATCATATTTGACTAAAAAACACATTCAAAATCGCTAATTTCATCATCGTGGTCATGATCATCTAAAAAAACACAATTAACATTATATATTAACATCATCAGTACAACACAAACATTAAATATACATCTCATGCTATCACATACACATCTATCTGCAAGCTGCACATTAAATGAACATATCTAACATGACCTAACAACATACACATAATGATGATCACCAACATGTAAATTAAGTACAACTGCAAAATGAACATAAAATACATGGACCATATAATATATATATATATATATATATATATATATATATATATATATATATATATATATATATATATATATATATATATATATATATATATATATATATATATATATATATATATATATATATATATATATATATATATATATATATATATATATATATATATATATATATATATATATATATATATATATATATAAAAACTGAATAATGTTAAAAATATACAATTGTAATATAAATGTCATGAATCAGCCGATGATCAAGCCTCACCATGATGACTACTGGTAGATGCTACTGGAGGCTCATGCAAATCTAGTGCGGTGCGAGGCCATGAACGATCATGAAATGTCGATGGTACGTTGCACCTCACAGACTGTCCATCATGTGTTGCGGCTCGCTTGTAATGTGCGACAGTCCTCGTCAATCGTGTAAAAGTTGTCGTAACTCCTACGACATGCCACATCAGGGTGTACATGTCACGTGGCATGCCTCTCCAAATCTGTAAGAGCCTATCATCGGCCTCTATATCTCTAAAATAAGCGGGGCGGATGCCCGCCTCAAAAAACAATGCAATGAGTTGATCGCCCAACTCCATCCTGTATCTAGCATCACTCAAACGTCGACCACGGGCCAACACACCAGCAGGAGCAGGTCTCTGATCTGCACCAGCCTCCTGCTAATCCTCGGCAATATCTGGCATCATGCCCTCTACATCCTCATCAAGATCCACAACTGGATCAGGTGGTGGTGGCGACATCTCCTCGCCATCATAAGAGCCAACGTCAGCAAAATATATACAAGTACACAACAATAATTAGACAATTTCATTACACAATTTAATTAAAACAAGTTAAAGAAAATGTTAGAATAAATTTAAATAAAACAGTAATATTACCTCTATCATCTGGTGGCTCATCATCTGTGAAGAGGATGTTGGCACACCCTCGCCAATCCAACCCCGCATAAGGACAGGGGACCATAATGAAGGGATGCTCAAAAATACTGGCTAGCAACCCTAGTGCATCATCTAATATTCTCGCTGGAAACAGAGTCTCCTCCCTCTTGGGCATCATCTGCCCCCACATATGCATACGTGCCTTAGTAATTGGCCTACGAGGCTACCGAAGAAAAGAAGGCCTCGTCTCTAGAAACCTCTCAAAAAATAAACAAAAAAGCTCTGAATCAAAAGGGAAGTTGACCCTCCCTTTTGCACGAGCACGACATCTATCTAATGGTGTACATAACTATTGTAAAAAGATGGCAGACCACCTGACAAGTTGTAGCTATTGTAGTAAAGAATCAACATAATATAAAAGTTGGAAACTAATGCATTGCCCGTCACTGGTGTTGTGAAAAATGGTCGAAATTATAAGTGAGAGACACTGGACCTCCTCATGACCAAACGCATCAATACGTAACTATCCTCCGGAGACCTGAAAATATAAAGGAGACAATATATCTGCTCTAATGTATCTCTGGGAGTAAACTAACTGACTCCCTGCCACATAGCCAGCTGGAACCTCGAGGAACAAGGGAAAATCCACCCCTCTCCTCGAAATCCCTGTAATAAAATATACATCCTCCTCAGTGGTCATGTACCACTAGACGATACCAACTCGGAAAGTCTGTTGCTGGGAATTCCACCTTCAGATAAGATGTCTTAAAAAACCACTATGGGGCTTTAGGGAAGTAGCCTCCTCATAGAACTTGAGGAGGCCTACCTGCCTTAGGAGCCCCTGCGTCGCTACTGTAATAGGGTGAGGGTACGCATCTCTCTCCCTCTCTCTTGCCTCCCACAGGTGAACCATGTTATATTGTTTCACCTGTTGTTGTTGTTGTTGCTCTAATTATCTCCTTTCACGTCTCTGAATGATACACTTTTTTTTTAATTAAATGACACATGTATTTACAAATATACGTATATAAATATTTTTTGAAAAATAAATAAAACAAGAGTCGGTGCACCAAAAACACAGTCATGCACCAGTAACGGTGCGTCCCTCCATAGAGACGCACTGGTGACGGTGCACATAATGATATAAAAAGCATCGGGAGCGGTGCTTCAGAAAATATTTTTAGCGCACCTTTCACTAAGTGTGGTGTCAGGAAGCTGGTGCGCTGACTTCACTATATGCCCTGGGGCTTATAGCTAAGTCAGCACACCGCCCTCCTGCCACCGTACATAGTCGTACGGTGCGGCCAGGTATCCGAGTGCACCGCTCTTTGTCGTAAAATTTACAATTACACGGTACGCCGTTGGAATCCGCCCCAGAACCAGTGTAGATACACTTAGCACCGGTTTACCAAATCGAACCGTTGACAATGTTGATTTGCGGTTCTGGTGCACCAAAAAACTTACGTGACCCGGGGCAGATAATTTGGTCAACGCACCGGGTGGCCGCGATTCTACATTGTCAACGATGCGGCCTGGTAAATGACCGCACCACACTTTTAAAAAAAATTAAAATAACACCGTGCACCTTGTGGTACTTCCCCGGAACCGGTGCAGACTCCTTCAACACTGGGTGCAGTGCGGCCTGTAAATTTACAGGCAGCACCGCAAACTGGTGTGAGCTAAACGGCTCGAGCACACCGCGCAACAATTTTTTATTTTTTTTTAATGGTTAATTTTAAGGTTTTTTCAAATTCTAATCTGCTAAAAGTTTTAATTATGGAAAAACAAGAAAAATACCTGTACATTTACCTGTCGAGGAGGCATATTGGCTGTACAATTTTAAAAAAGAAAATTTTTCCACTGTTTTATAAAATTCAAGCTAGAGATTGGTGGAAATGTACAACAACAGTGTGTGCAATAAGTGCAATGGGAGCACAGATGTCAGTGCAGCTCAAGCAAGGATAACTTGCACTAGTGCTTGAGAGCTCTGTAGCACTGAAAAAAGTGAAAAATGCAGTTTTTTTGTCGTAATTTTTATTTTGTTTAACCTTGTTCCAGTGCACGGGGCTTTTACTAGAGTACCGGTGCATTGTCTTAATGTCGCACCGGGCTCTTTCTATTTTCGTGCGCTTTTAGGAGGCACCGGAGCGGAGTAACTGTAACGCACCGGTGCGCTATAGTAACTCGACGCACCAATAACGGTGTCTGGTGAACCAATGATTTTTGTGGTTTTTTGGCCGTAATTTTTTATTTAACCTTATTCCAGTGTGTAGGATTTTTACTGCAGTATCGGCGCATTTCCTGTATGCTGCGTCGGGCTATTTCTATTTTTGCACACTTTTAGGAGGCACGGTGGCGAAATAATGTTATCGCACCGGTGCTCTACAGTAACATCACGCACCGATAATAGTGTCCGGTGAACCAATGATTTCTACGGTTTTTGGGCCGTAATTTTTTTTTATTTAACCCTATTCCAGTGTGCGGGGTTTTTACTAGAGTACCGGTGCATTTCCTGTATTCTGCGTTGGGCTCTTTTTTTTTTCGCACGCTTTTATTAGGCACCGGGGCAGTGTATTTTTAAAGCACCGGTGCTCTACAGTAATATGACGCACCAGTAATAGTGTCCGGTGAACCAATGATTTCTATGGTTTTTTGGTCGTAAATTTTTTTTATTTAACCCTATTCCGGTGCGCGGTATTTTTACTGAAGTACCGGTGTGTTTTCTATATGTTGCACTGGGCTCTTTCTATTTTCGCACGCTTTTAGGAGGCACAAGGGCGATGTATTTTTAAAGCACCGGTGCTCTATAGTATCATGACGCACCGGTACTAGTGTCCTATGAACCAATGATTTCTGCAGTTTTTTGGCCGTAATTTTTTTTTATTTAACCCTATTCTGGTGCGCGGCATTTATGGGGACCCCAGTGCATTTCCATCATTTTTCCCCAGGAATTTTATGTTCCGCTCACTTTTATGAGGTACCGGGGCATGGGGATGTGATACACTATGGCTCTACAGTAACCTGACGCACCGGTAACGTCTCCCAGTGAACCAATGATTTCTGGGGTTTTTTGGCCGTAATTTTGTTTGTTTTAAACCCTTTTCCGGTGTGCAGCATTTACGAGGATCCTGGTGCATTTCAGTCGTTTGGCACTGGGACGTTTATGTTCCGCGCACTTTTTATGAGGCACCGAGGCTGACGACATGACACGCACCGGTGCGGTTGCTGAATTAAAAGCACCAGGAGGGTGTGTATGGAGCACACTGTTTCCAGTGTGCCAATGTTTTATGAGGTTTTTTTGCCGTAATTTTTGTTATTTAACTATCCACCGGTGCGCATGTTTTGTGGGTGCCCGGGTGCATTTCATTTATTCGACACTAGGTGGTATCTATGCGGTCGACATGTAAAGCACTGGTGCTTTACAGAAATAAAACGCACCGGGCATGTGTGTACAGAGCATACGGTGTCTGGTGTGCCAATTTGTGTATTGCACCAGTTCTTTGTCATATTGAATGCACCGGTGCGTTTTAGGTTGATAAGAGCACCGGAAGAAATACATCCACAAAAAATCTCCACCCGCGAACCTCCTCTAGGATCCTCCGCTAGAAACGGATGTCTGGGGTATTTTTCTGTGGGGTTCCTCAAAAAAATCCACTAGAGGGTCTTTTCCTTGTAGTGTATGCAACCGCGCTGGACAGATGGTAGAGTCTATACAACATTCACCACACTGATAATATTGTGGAGTCTACAAAGTCAAGAAATTGCAAAGTCAAAAATATCCACGTGGTCAATTTTAATTTGCGAGAACGACGAAAAAAAGAGTTTCTATTGGCTGGGATGAACAGTATTTGCTCACCCCAAGCCGGCAAAGAAAACACCTTCGGTGTAATTAAGATCAAAAACCCAACATGAAAGCACAGTGATAAAATTTATAACAAAGTGGTTTACATAGTTAGTTTTATGGATAAAATAATTGATTTCCTACTCGCGGGAATCATACAAATGGACATCATGATTTAAATGAATGAATATGCTATGAAATTATGTGGGATAAAATTTTACCAAGGGAAACAAGGGTATAATAAGATATGATGTGTAGTAATTACTCAAACCACCATTTATATATTTAAACTATCAAGATGACACATTTTTATGAGTAAAATTATGAAACACCATGGAACAATTTAGCATAGAATTTATGGCCAAAACATTTAAGAGTTAGAATAGAGTCTTTAAGTGATCACAATAAATAAAAAAAGACACATTAGAGATATATACATGGATCATATATATCAAGTTAAAGTGACCACTAAAGAAACATTATCCTACACCTAGTGTCCTAGATGGCCAAGGAAAGGTGTCATCAAACCAATTATATAGTCATTCGTATATCTCAGTTGGAAAATGATTAATTTCACAGGAATCGCAAGGGTTGATATGTCAATCAAAATTTAAAATTATCCTCTAAGAACTCATATCGAAAGTGGGGTAACAAGAAGTCGTATGACATCCAACCTATGATTTGCAATGGGAAATCCTCAACAGTCTCTTTGGAGAAATAATTTCCCATTAAGGGGTTCAATAAGAGGTTTTAGGCCCCACCAATTTGATATTTGAAGAAGTTTGAATATTAGCTTGTCAATGTTGGCCCTAAGTTACAGGCAAGGCAACATGGAAGGAGGTCACCCCCTTGGAAAATTTCAAAAGGGGAAGGCCACATAAGGTCTTACATAAAGATATAAATCCAAGGAACTCCCTCATAAAAATATTTAGACATGTATTGAAAGAAAGTAGATAACAACCATCTAAATCTTGATAAAATAAAATAGAACATCCCTTGAATCCCATAATAAATGGAGCATCTACAAATGAGGTGATCCTCTAACTCAATGTTGTGTATATAGCAAAGCTAGTAGATATTATTGTGAAGAGGAATATCATGATGTCATTAGTTTCAACTAGACACTAATGTAAACCCACTTTGAAACCACCAAGGGGGAATTGACAAGCAACACCTAGTGCTCTTGTGTGTATGAGGATTAAAAAATAAGGCCCCCTCATATTTCCATGAAGTGTTCCTAGTACAAATCCATCTTAGAGTCAAGGCCATGAAAAGATGAAGTCCAAGTACTAAATTTATTGTTTATAAATAACCTCTTTAACAACTTGACACAAACATATAATGATGTCATTTACATTGGAGGTGTATATCATTTGAATTTTGTTACAACTTTAATCGCTCCCCCATAAAAAGGTGTCATGCTCCCTCGTGATGATGCATCAACCCTAATGGAGAACAATCTCATGATGTAAAAGTTTTTTAAACATGACGTAACTTTAATAGTGCCCTGTATTCACCCCTTGGCTCACCACTCATGGAAAATGTGAGGCTATTTCAAGCATTGACGTGGATAATATCATTTTATTTTCTCTTATGTATAGTCTTTTATATTGACACAATTGTGTTTTTTTAGCAAACAAAATATTTGTACCAAGGGTTGGCTCCTTATTAATTAGGGTTAACGAGGGTTGTGTCATTATGATTGATCTATTCATTTCCAACTCCTTATGTGTGAGAGCACTACAAGCTCCATGTCAACATGAAGTGTAAATATTGTGAAGAATTCTTATGGAGGTTTTGAAAATTATAAAATTTTTCTATATTTGGTATACATGTTAATAAGGGCATTACCCATAAACACACACCCACGAGACCAATACCTAGTTCTCTAAAAATAAAATGGTACCAATATTCTTAGTTAGAGGTGAAGGATTATCCTAAGAGGTTTTTTTTTGGTTTGATGTGTTATTTTTTTCCTTGGATACTAAGTGGTTAAGGGCTTCAAGAGTTAAGAGTTAAGGGCCAAGGGCTTGGGGGGAAATGGATTTAGGGGTTAAGGGCTTAATATTTAAGGGATTTGGGTGGTATGGGTTAAGGGGTTAGGTTTTAAGGTGTTTAGGGGTTATGGATTAAGGTTTAAGGGTCACGAGTTAGGAGAATAAGGGGTTAGTGCTTAGGGGGTTCCTGGATTCTAGGTTAGGAGTTAATGGCTTAAGGTTTAATGCATCAAGGGATTGATGGATTATGAGTTATGAGTGTAGGGTTTAAGAGATTATGGCTTCGGGGTTAAGGGATATGGAATTTAGTGGTTATGGGTTAATGGCTTATTGGTTGTGATAATTGGGCCCGTAATACCCTTATCACCACTATCAGGGTTCCCCTTTCAATTTCTCTTGTTACCTTCCCTTTACGCCCCTTAGCCCCTATGACATTAGGTCTTAATCCCCCTTCTCATTCTCTAATGTGTGGATTATAGATATTAGTAAACCATGCTTGGACATCCCACTTCTACCAATCCATGCTACATGTGTGTCCCCTAGTCCTGTTCAATACACCAAAAAATACTCCCCCCACGTCCTTTTTGGTCATATCATTCAACTTATCCTAACATTATGGGTGAAATTGGTGTTTATGTTGTAAAGTGTACAGAGAAAAAAATTACTTGTTTTTTTTATTGAGAAGATGTAGAAATTGATTGTCATGATTGGAATGTGTATGCATCAATCTACATTGGCTTGTTTTTCGAGCTTAGACATGAATAATCATTTGGTCATAATCCATCCTATCGATGGATTCTGGTATCACAAAGGTATCGATGGGAAGTTTGAGAGATTCTTTTGAAAGCATGTTTGTTGTGGTATTTAGCTCCTTGAGAATGTGTCTAAAAGATAGCTATTCCAAAGAGTTGGGGGAATCTATGATATCATGTAGGATGGGATGTAGGTAGATGTTTTTTATCATGAATTATTGACCCAATTTATCATGATTTTTAATCCCCTGTGATTTCTAGGGATTTGACTCTTTTGATGAATGCAATTTCCAGAAGGGTACAAAGAGCAATGGAATTAACTCAGTTGTTGGAACCTTAACTTTGGGTATATCTTACTTTCTCACTATAAGACTGGGAGAGGAAGAGTACCACACCCACTTTTCATATAGGTGGGATAACTTGTGCAACAACATCAAATAAGTCACAGGGTCATCCAAGAGGGAGTGGAGGAATTACCAAAATCCATTATTTTTGTTGTTTAGGATGAATCTTGTCTTCCAAACATTGTTTTTAATCAATTCAATTATGATCTTTGTTAGAATTTATCTTGAAAAAAATGTGTTGTTGTTCCAATCCCACCAGATATTGCTGATTATAATGCGTGGGAAACATTTATAATAATCTTCCATGATGTTGAGTAACTAAGTTTTGAAATTTTCTTCCAAGCTTAGATAGGACCACGAGGCTATCATGTTCAATTTTGCAAGGGTGGTGGTGATGACCTACACTGTGTTGGGACAAGATATAAATAAGTGTGAAAAAATATCATCATATGACTTTCCTAAAGCATAGACGTTGGGGTGATTCATAAACTATCATGGATATTTATCGTGAACAAAATGTGTTTTTTTTCCAGTCCCACCAGATATTGTTGATTAGAATGCATGGGAAACCTTTTTAATAATCTTCCATGATGTTGTGTAACTAAGTTTTGAAATTTTCTTCCAAGCTTAGATAGGAACACAAGCCTATCATGTTCAATTTTGCAAGGGTGGTGGTGATGACCTGCACTATGTTGGGACAAGAGATAAATAAGTGTGAAGAAATATCATCATATGACTTGCATAATGGATAGATGTTGGGGTGATTTGTAAATTATCATGGATATTTCTCGTGAAAAAAATGTGTTTCTATTACAATCCCACCAAATATTTCTGATTAGAATGCATGGGAAACCCATTTAATATTCTTCCATGATGTTGTGTAACTAAGTTTTGAGATTTTTTTCCAAGCTCAGATAAGACCACAAGCCTATCATGTTCAATTTTGCAAGGGTGGTGGTGATGACCCGCAATGCGTTGGGACAAGATATAAATAAATGTGAAGAAATTTCAACATATGACTTGCCTAAAGCATAGATGTTGGGGTGATTCATAGACTATCATGGATATTTCTCATGAACAAAATATGTTGTTGTTCCAATCCCATAAGATATTGTTGATTAAAATGCATGGAAAACCTTTTTAATAATCTTCCATGATGTTGTGTAACTAAGTTTTGAAATTTTCTTCCAAGATTAGATAGGACCACGAGCCTATCATGTTCAATTTTGTAAGGGTGGTGGTGATTACCTATACTATGTTGGGACAAGAGATAAATAACTGTGAAGAAATATCATCATATGACTTGCATAAAGGATAGATGTTGGGTTGATTCGTAAACTGTCATGGATATTTCTTGTGAAAAAAATGTGTTGTTATTCCAATCCCACTAGATATTGTTGATTAGAACACATGGGAAACCTTTTTAATAATCTTCCATGATGTTGTGTAACTAAGTTTTGAAATTTTGTTCCAAGCTTAGATAGGGCCACAAGACTTTCATGTTCAATTTTGCAAGGGTGGTGGTGATGACCTGCATTGTGTTGGGACAAGATATAAATAAGTGTGAAGAAATATCATCATATGACTTGCATAAAGGATATATGTTGGGGTGATTCGTAAACTATCATGGATATTTCTCATGAATAAAATGTGTTGTTATTCCAATCCCGCCAAATATTGCTGATTAGAATGCATGGGAAACCCTTATAATAATTTTCCATGATGTTGTGTAACTATGTTTTGAAATTTTCTTCCAAGCTTAGATGGAACCACGAGCCTGTCATGTTCAAATTTTTTGAAATATTCTGCTCAGGCTCCACCCTCCTTTGGATCTGCTATCTCCACACATACTAAATCTACAAACCATCTTCCAGATCTGTGGTCTATATTGCAGAAATAAACCTCGCTCTAAGGGTCACAACCGCTCTTCTTCTATGTAAATTTGTCATAGTATTAAGGGCATACATTATGAACTAAACATGCTAGGAAATTATCCTAACTAGGGCACTATACTTATGTACTTCTAATTGTTGTAGAACAAACCCTATCCACCCATAGAAAAAACGGCAACTCTTGCTTCCATAAGAAACTCGACTTAGCTCATATGGATCCATAGATTCTAGGCATTTCTTTGACTGAATATTGATATGAAATTCAGATCTCAATGTCGACCCTCAAACTAGGGTTACCTCAGTCAATATTACGCTTGTGTATACTTCTATTCTAGCTCTAAATTAAAGTGGAAACCCTCCTCCATTTATGTTGGTCTTTATCACGGACCTTGCGGCCTACTAACCACCACAAAACAAGATCGTATCAGCCCTCTCTTCTATTTCATGTATAAAATCTAACCAACAGGATTAAATCTGGTCTTGTAATGTACTAAAACAATATATTGAATCCTTCCTACAATTTGTGGAAACAAAACACAATCGCACAATCACATATAAGTAAGAGAAAGAAACTATCAATCGCACAACACAAGATGTATCTCGGGAAAGCAACTTCTCAAAACCCCTCTATCTCTATTTTGTATCAAATCAAGGAATCATGAAACAATACAATGCTTAATCTCTCATGAGACTCTCCAGAACTCTGCCAATTGTATCCTACTAATCTGGGAAAAATCAGTCTAGTACTTAGCCAATTCTCAACCTTCCTTCATCATGCCCTGCTCACGCAATTCCTAGGGAATTAGCTCCCTATTAATTAGGAAAATAAACCTTCCTTGATTGCGCAATCCATCATGGCATCCCAATTACTTTATAATTGCACATGGGAGATTTTTTATAAATACAATTGATAGTTATGTTCCCTTTAACCTCTGTCTCAATTAGGTCTTCCTCGGAAGTGACATATGCAAGAATGCATCATCTTAGACCCTAATGATCTAGACATAGGCAAGAACGCAATAAAATACAAAAATAAACATAAAGACAGAGATGCACTATAACACTTCATTTCATTAATATCAAATACTGAAAAATGCTTACAGACAAAATGGAAAACAAGCTAGCTCGGGCAATGGTAGCTTATCTCTAAGAAGAGATGTGGCAGCTACATGCCTCTGAACTTTGTTACAATAAGGCTCAAAGGCATTTTTATTACTGAAAAATAAGTGAAAACCCTAACCTAAGGAGATGTAACACCAAGATTTTATGGGCCCCGGTGGGGGTAGTTGGGCAGCCAACTTCCCAAGGTCGTAACTTGGTCATATGATCTTCGTTTGACGCACTTGATACCTCATTAGAAATATCTCTTCGAGAACTACAACTACTAGGTGATTTCTATGCACAATTTTCATGAAATCTCCAAACCTTTCATGCCCAAAAAATGTTGTTTGGGGCCTCAAAACTACTTCAGAAGTTCAGGACCCGAAAAACTAACAAAAATAGTAAATTGTGCTATAATTAAGGAAACTGAAAAACTGAAAGAGACAATGGTGAGGGCCCAAGTGGAATAGGTGGGTGACCACCAATATCCACCTCAATCACCTCAACTCAAATTTCTTGAGCTAACTCAGTGATCATTACTTAGTTAACTAACCCAAGAGATGAAATTACAATTTATTGTACAATTTATTTAAGGGAAAATTAAATTAGACGCCTCACATTCCTCACTCCTAGTACATAAAAATTCCTCACCAGTGTGGATGCATTTTTTTTTGTCCTTTTTGGTTGCCAATTTCACTTTTTCTTGTTTCAAATTTCAACACTCTCTCTAAACAAGAAAGGAATTCAATCTATCCTGATCCGGTACCTTTGGAATTATGCATGCAACACTTCTCTAGTGTTGTTTTCACCTGCAAATCCTGAAACTGAATAGCCTCCAAACAATGAATCAACATAATTAATTTGTCATTAGAGTCGTCTGACTGCTGCTAGCTACTGCACCTGTCTACTAGACTCTTTGTGTTGCTGCTGACATTTGCATCTGTATCCTTTTCATTTTTTCCAACTTTGATCTACACTCCAGTATCTGACATTGTCACTCTGATTTATGTCTTCCTGACATCTGACTGCATAAATCTAACTGATTCTTCCTATTTCTGTTGTACTGTGGACTCCTCGTAGCTAGGTTCGATCCATGAGACACACCATCTCAATGGACCCTGTAAAAATTTCTTATCTTGGGATTATGTCTACACATCACCCTGCATTTCACCTGGAGGTATGGCTGCATGTGCTCCCTCTTCCCATATAGCTCGAAATCTCCCCCTCATGGAGGTATCTGCTTGAGTGGATGCTTCCACTCGGTCTCTTCTCTGCTTCTCCAATTCTGGCTTCTCCACAACCTTTTGAGACTGCTTCTAAGGCTGCATGTTGAGAGGTAATTTGTACTTCCTCTCAACAACCAAGTCTATAACCTCTAATTTTCTCCTCAAAGCTTTGCACGCATCTGGTACCTCAGGTGCATATAGGTTCTTGAATTTCACAGACTATAATTGCCCCGCCATTACAAAATTTTCTAAAAAAGAGTTGATTTTAAATCAACGATATCTCCCCCATCTGAGCATCGAATTGATTTTCCATAATTTGGGTAGTTTTTCACAAGGATTCCAAATATGCTATTTTTTTTTTAAATTTTACACCAAAATTCAGATATTCTCTGCAAACTCGCTGCCCAAAAAAATCCTACTCTGATACCATGTAGATAATCTAACAGATTCAATCTGATATTTTAATGTACTAAAGAAGATACTAAATCCTTCCCACAATTTTCAGAAACAAAACACAATAGCACAATCATATGTAATTAAGAGAAATAAATTATCAATCGCACAACACGAGGTATTTGGGAAAAGAAACTGCTAAAAAATTCTCTATCTCTATTGTGTATTAAGTTAAGGAATCATGGAACAATACAATGCTTAATCTCTCATGATATTCTCCATCACTCTGCTAATTTTCTCCCACTGATCTACACAAACTTGGTCTAGTACTTAGCCAATTATGAACCTTCCTTCAGCCTACCTTACTCATGCAATTCCTAGGGAATTAGCTCCCTACTAATTAGGAAAATCATTCTTCCTTGATTGTGCAATCCATCATGGCCTCCCAATGACTTTATAATTGCACATGGGAAATTTTTCATAAATACAAATGATAGTTATGTTCCCTTTAACCTCTATCTCAACTCGGTCTTCCTTGGAACTGACATGCATGCAGCGATTAATAGTTAATTATCAATTATTTGATTGATCACTCATTGTGAATTAAATATCATTTAATTCACTGGTTGACCTCTCACTATCTCATCATTTATTTATAACTATTTAAACTGATTTTAGCTCATTTAATTGAGTTAACTAATTCACACCTACACCCCACTAATGCATCAACTACAACTGGACTCCAAAATTATTAGATTAATACCTCTACATGCATCATCTTAGACTCTCAACTCGAATATCTTGAGCCAACTCAGTCATCATGACTTAGTTAACTAACACAAGTTTTTATGAGATGAAATTACAATTTATTGTCCAATTTATTTAAGGGAAAAATAATTTAGATGCCCCACATTCCTCACTCCTTGTGCATCAAAATTCCTCACCAATGTGGGTGCATTTTTTTTGTCCTTTCTGTTTTCCAATTTCAATGTTTCTTGTTGCAAATTTCAACATTTCATAATTTGATGTGGCCTTCACACAAAGACACCATTGAAATCACATGCCCAGATTCTCATGAGAAACCTCTCTTAAGCTCGATCTACCATAATAGAACCAAAAATATTCCATCCTACTTCCTAGCTCGAACCAACCATTGAAGTATGCAACATTTTTTCCAACCCTCACATGATGATCTTGCTCTTGGAGGATGATCATGGCCTTCCTTTATCAACCCTTACTTAGCCCTCTTACACGACCTACTTTAGGACCACATCTCCCTTCGCCCCCTTGATCAAATGAGCTCCTTCTCACTTGATGTTCTTTCCTTCATCCTAAGGCCTCCTTAAATATTTTTTCTTTGACCTCTTAAGAGACCTCTATAACTTAAGGATTTTATCCACTTAGACCTTAGGAAATATTAATTTTCCTTTTTAATTTTCTTTTAGATTTTAAACCCCATCTTGGGTCCAAAATCCCTTTTCTTGGTTTCTTTGCCCACAAATAATTTTGTGACCAAACTCACAAAAACCCATCTCCCCAGGCTTGTGGAGTACCTCCCAAGCTACAGAATTCAACAACATAGTTTAGTTGTAGCAACCGTAACTTGGTCAATCTCTTATAGTCAAGCAAGGGCTTGATTGGGTTCCCAAGCTAAAAATTAAGTAAGGGTAGTTGTGAGAGCATGATAGATAGGGAGGGTCGGGGCATGCACATTAGGAATGAAACTCACACATGTCGGACAATGTCAATGCATGATGAAGAGTGTTAGGGAGTGTCGGGGCATATCAAGGGATAACTAGGTCAAAATGCATGGAAAGGAACAAATAAAAGTGTGCTCTAAGGAGTGTTAGCGAATTCAAGTGTGCTAAGGATGAAGTGTGTTATGAGAAGTTTAGAATAGGATTTACAGGAGGCAAGCCTATGGTTGTTATATGGGGCTCGACATAAAATGTTTAGACAAAGGGAGATCACTTTGTGCTAGGCACAACATTGTTTTTCCTTTACCTATTTTTTTATATGAGATGTGGCACATTTTGGCTACATTCTCATGTTTTAAACTATTGTAGATAATTGCATATTGTACATTTTTTTGTATAATTTTTGGGGCACTCAACTTGTGTCAGTTTATATCTTGTGTGCCTTGTTCATCTTGTGGTTCTTACAAAGTCTTATTTAATGTTCTACTGTTTATATGAACTGAACATACATGTGAAATATTTCCTATGTAAGCTATGTTGCTTAGTTGTTTTATGGACATGACTAGATCATGTTATCCTTGTCTTGGTAACTAGTCAGGTGGGACAAGTTGAGCTTGGACATGAGTGGCATAAGATGATTAATAGGCAGTTCTTAGGTGAAAAGGGTACAATCTACTTGTATTAGGTGCAATTGGTCAAGTTCTTGTGGTTGAAGCAATCCAATATTGTCACATGAACTACAGTAGCCAAGGCATTGATTGGGTTCCCAAGTCGTGAAAAAATGTAAAGGCTAGCTTTGAGGACATGAGTGCCAAGGCGTGCTAGGGAATGGTAAGATGTGTCACATAGTGGGAAGGCATGGCAAACATGCTAAGATGTGCCAAGTGATAAGGCATGCCAATATGTGCAAGGGTGTGTCAATGCATGCCAGGGAATGTCAAGGAAACAAAAGGGAGAAATAAGTTAAACTACAAGGAAATGAACACATAAGAGGGTTAATAAGTCATCAATTTACCTTTTCCAAGAGGGACATGCTAGGCACACAAACACTAGGCACCAATAGGTGCCAAGTGCAAAGTCTTAGTGCATTATAAGTGCCAAATCTTCCTTTGTTGCTTCTCATCTACTTTCCAATAGTTGATCTCAAATAATTTAATATTAAACCATTCCAAATTATATCAAGGCATGTCAATGTATTCCATACATGCTAAGACTTTCCAAGTGCCAATGTGTGCCAAGTGCCAATATGTGTCACAGAGTGTTATGCATGTTATGAAGTGGAAGGCCATGTTGAAGAGTGCTAAGGTGTGCTAGTGAGTGATAATGCATGTTGAGGAGTGTTAAGGAGTAATAGAACAAAAAATTAAGGGATCACTAGGTCAAAATTCATGGAATTTAATGAATATGAGGAACGTGTGCTAGGGACTAGTGTTAATGAGTGATAGTTGTCATGCCAAGGAGGGAGTGACAAGGTATGATAAGGATTTGTAAGGAATGATAAGGAATATCAAGGCATGTCAATAAGTCTCAAAGTGTGCTTGGGAGTTCGAGGGTGTGCTAATTATATGTGCCAAATAGTACCAAGATATGCCAATACATGCTAGGTGCTAAGGATGTGCAGGTTGCCACAGTATGTCAATATGTGTCAAGAAGTTTCAAGGAAACAAAAGGAAGAACCAGTAAGAGGGTTATAAGTCGGGACTTTATCCTTTTTCAAAAGGGGCATGCTAACCACACTAATAATAGGTCCATCACTATATACACTTACAGTGATGCTTTTTTAAGGACCATCACCATATGTGACATTGGTGACGGGCCTTAAAGGTCCGTCACAAGCTTGACCCTCACCATTGTCCTTTTTTCTTGTAGTGTTTTAAAGATAAATAAATTTTCATTGTTTGAATTTCACTGAAAAATGCATGCCTTGATTGTTGAAAAAATTTGTGCAACATTATACAATGTATAAGTATATTTCCTTGATAAGTTTAATCTTTGCTCAAAATTTGTAAAGATAAATAAGTTTTAATTGTTTGAATTCAACTGAAAAAAATGTTTGGATGGGGATTGAGAGGAGCAACACCACACATGGCAATAAAGCATGTCTAAGAAAATAAAGCATGCCAAATTTTTTTCAAAAACATTATTAAGGAAAAAACAAGTGTTGTGCCACCATTGACCCCATAATCTAACTCATTCTTTAACCATGCAATGTATCCTCTCATTAAATGAACTATATATCTAATTTTCAAGATTCATGGATTGCATATATGGTTGAGGAATATAGTAACATACCTTTTGATGTTTTTTTTTGGTACTAAGGTTCCACTTATTTCACTACAATCTCTATTCTATAGTTACCCATAAGAGACCTAAGAGCCTCGCTATCGCTAGTATGCTATTTCCCTTGTGTACCAAAGTTACCTTGATGAATTGGAATAAGGCAAGTAGAAGAAGTAATTATTTTTCACCAATTTCCAATTTGTAGTGGAGTCATTATGTTCATAGTTCATAGGCTCATAGAAGTTAATTAGAAACCCCTAAGATTCACCTATCTTACCATTATTAGATGTCTACAAGTGTTTTTCATGAATCATATTAAGTGCAGTTCTTATGCCTCCACTTGAATCCATACTACACCTTTTCATCCACATGAAATCACAAGGATCTAAGGGACATCAATACACAAGGACACACACACTCGAAACCAAGTATAAGCCTATAGGATTTGAATGGACATCATTGTATTTTTTTTATTTGTGGTTGTTTTCTTAACTGTCATAATCAATCCCTATATTATGTCATTAAATAGCCAATAGGATGTTTTACACTCTAACTTGAGATATTGATATGCATATATAATTCCCACTAGTCCTTGTGATAAGTTTAGTGTCTACTCAGGATTATAAGAAGTAATATTCAACACATATTTGGAATGAAAAGAATTAAAAAGTATTGTCTGACAATAATTATAGTTCTTACAAGTAATTAAATTACCTCGTTTCCATTCGTTCTCATCATATTCATACTAACCATAAAGGTAAGTTTTCCCTATAGTAGGGACCAATATTTCTGTGGTAATTCTAACAATGGCGTAATTGGCACCACAAGGTTTCATAACCACAATACATATGGAACCTACCATTATATCATTACATATGACCTAGTAAGGGAACAAGGTTGCACATTTTTGGTCACATTGTACCATACCTTGTATTGAGATATTGACAATGCACACCTTCAGTAAGGTTCATGAAGCACTTTTGTCATACCACCCTAATAAACTCTTCTCATACCTAGGGTAATACACGTTGGCACTAAGAATTTTATAACACTTAAATTTGTAGTTACAAAAGTTGCACACAAACTTTAGTAGCAATTCCCAAAATTCATAATATCAAAAATGAAATAATTCATGGAAGTTAATGTTATATAGAAACATAATATGGGAATATATTGGACATGTTTGCATACATCCTTCTTTCTGTAATCTAATGACTACAGGAATTGGTTCCTAATTCCTAGAACTTGACAACATGTATAATTTTTCACCAATCGTGCATCTTTAATTTTGTCACAAGAGTGGACCTGTTATATGGATTCACAACAGAGCTTCAAATACTCTTCCCCCGCAAACTCAAAGTAGCTGAGCCTACATCATCATATGGCTAGTAATGAAAAACTTCTATGCTATGCAACTTGATAGCATAGATTGTTTTGTGGTTCTAGAAAAATTCGAGTGTCAAATAAATTAAAAATTACGCAATCTATTCTTTGGTAAAGATGTTTGGGATACTTGAAATGATATATGTATCATTGATGCATTTTAATCACTAGAATGATCCAGAATATAAGGCAAATAATGAAAGAGTGAGCCACCAACAAGATCCTAGAGTTTAGTATTCAATTAAGTTTAAAAACAATATCATTTTAATCAATGAAGAAAGCCAACACCTAAATCATTACAAATACATAGCCCCTTAAGATGTAAGAATTATTAAGTATTATCTATAATATTCATAGGGTCTCATCCCTAGGAGACATTATCAGTGTGACCATATTTGGTCTTCACGAGAGTATAAGGTCTTTATAAGCAATTTTGTGGTGAATGCAATGGTTAATAGATTTCAAAGTCATGTAGTAGATTGTGTCACAAAACCAATAGGTCTTTCTTGGACTCAAGTACTCAAATTTTGCATTAATTGCTACACTAACTCAACAAGAGGGATGAAATCCACCATATATAGGCTTATCGAGCAAATTTACCCATGCTCGAATTCCTATGACAGTGAGGGCAATATGGTCCACCCATATAATTATAGCATGTTTACACCACATACTATCCGCTGCATATTTCATCCCGAAAGTGAAAATAGATATAGTTAACTAGTACAAAAAAATTATCTTAAGATTTGTCACTATACAAGGAAAAAATTAAGAAAATTTCACAATCAACCATGGTGAATTGTTTTGCAACTATTATAGGAATTGAGCACAACCCTTATTGGAAATTATAGATATAGTATAAGGGAAGAGAAAAATTTATTCATCAACCACTTTCATAAAAGTAAGTGACTAGTATACGTTGAGACTATGGGCACAGGGGAGGTAGAAGCATCCCATGTGAAATTCTTATTACAATAGGAACTCATCCAAAAATTATATATAAAGACCATGTGACACAGGTGGACGGCTTCATAGTTTTAAGGCTGCAAGATTCACTTGCTATCTTACATGTCTATATGAAAATAATTTCAAACTGTAAGAAGATAAGTCCATTTATCAAGAGGCCACTATATACACATAATATAAGTGTTACTATATCACCCAAGGGCCAAAAAAGAAGTTAAATTCTATTTAAGTTGCCAGCATACAAATTTAACCAAACCCCTCTCCCCTCAATAGTAGAGTATATGTCTTAACATGACCTTGATCTTAAGGTGTTTGATTTCGTGAGCATAATTCCCCTACTTATCCTCCCATCCTTTGACAATTTGTGGATAATGAAACTTCCACCCCTGAGATTGGGACCAAACATGGGATTCCATAGGTTTATACTGCCTCCGCCCTTTACAACTCTTTAGACCTTTACTGAGATTCCAAAAAAAATCTCCTCCACCCAATCAGTGTGGAGGGACTTCAGATATGCATACCCCCTCACCCATTAATAAGTAAGGGACTCCAGAGATTAATGTCTCTGCCCTTTAATCAGAGTGGGGCTACAAAGATCAATGTCTCCATCCTTTAGACAACAGGGATTCGAGAGATCAATGTCTCCACCCTCTAGGAAACATGGTTTCTAGAGATATTGTCTCCACCCTAAATTTACTCAAGTTGTCTATCCCCACCTAGAGACCAATACTAGTTCACAGTTCAATCTATCCCTTTAATTCAACCCATTTAAGAATTTCAAGTTCCTTTAAAATCTATGCTACTGAAAGACCTCGGTACACAACCTAGCATACAACTACCACCAAAGAAAACAACACCAATTCAATTGAATCACACACTTTATGAGGCTATTTCATGATAAATTAAGTGTGTATGGGGAAATCATTTCAGGTAAGTGGCACAGAATATGAGCAAGATATTGAAGCACTAGAAAAGTTAGCTGAGAAGATATCAGGTGTCCTCACACACGAGACACCTATCTACGATATAAATGCTCTGGACTTATATATCCATTTCTGGAATTTTTGGAACTTATGTAGTACTATGTGACCTCATGATAGGTCCACTTGGGAAGTTCTGTCCCGAAGCATTGCGTATTTGATCCTCGATTGGTTGTTACATTTTCCATTATATGCACTTAAAATTTTAGAGCTCATTACCTATGGGAGCTATGCTTTTGTGGGCATGGCTCTTTCTATTTTGACACAGATGGTTTGGAATGACTCTTTATATGTTGTGAAGCCTTTCACATACCTATTCATGGAAAATTTATTGGTCGAGACCATGAAGATCATCCTATTTGATGAGGCTAGGAGTTATCTACCCCCAACAATACGATATGAAAACAGTAAAATATTGTAGGCATAGGGTTAATTAACCCCACACAATCTGATATGAAAATAGAAACAAATATGCAATAGCAACGGATTCGATACAAGAACAAGGAAATATGTTATGCAAACAACAAAACTGTAGGATATTCATTAACACAACAAGGAAATTCGATGTGAAAATGGCACAAGGTATGCAACAACACACGAACTAATTATAGAATTATTTCTAAAATCCTTTCCTACAACAACACGCAAATAAAACAATAACAAATACAGTCTATTGCTCGAAATTTTCTATAGGTTTCCAATACTAACATGGGGAAAAATATATATCTTCTCTTTTGTATTCCTCCTAATTTTGTCTCAGCAATACCAGGTTCGCACCCTTATACAACTGATTCCCTAGCTTCATTCCTCAATTTCTAACTCTCTACTTGCATTACATAGGTTTTTCTTCCTTTCTTCCTCTTTTCCCCTTTTCTTCATTTTTCTCTCCCTTTTCTAATTCTCACTCTATATTTCTGTTTAGTTATGGCCTGGATAACTAGAATTATCCTTTCCTTCCATTTGGACTCCTTCTCTACCATCGACCATGTGTTATTCACCTCTACAATATCTGTCCACCCTAGTGAACTGACACACATATTAGAGAGAAGTCTGACAATGTCCCATGCCCTTGCTCAATGATCTTGTTTTTGGACCTCCACTCTCGGCATTGTAAATATAGCGCTAACCACCACAGTAAAATTCCCTCAATGAAAAAACCACAGTGGAAACTAACACAATAAAATTCCCTCACTGAAAAAACTATAGAGACAACCACCACAGTAAAATGCCCTTGCTAAAAACTATAGCGGAAACCACCATTGTAAAATTCCCTCCTTGAAAACACTATAATGACAACCAAAAAGTAAAATTCCAAAATACCCCTTATGAATTCAATTAAAAATATAATTCAATTAAAATCGAATTCAATTGAAATCGTTGAAACTTATGTTGTAAAAACCCTCACCGTGGATAGAAGGCAACTTGTTATATCTCGTATTTCCTTGTTTTATATAATTTTATGTGACCTAACCTTTTGTTTATTAGTCATACCTTCTTACTTATTTAACTTTGGGTAAATAAACTTAATTTGCGAGGTAGGGGTGTTACAGATATGACTTGTGTATTAATTGTTTGCATGTTTACTCTTAACTTTTGAATGTCCTTTGAAAATTATGTTGAGGCTTATTATTTCAATGGTGGGATAATGAAATTGTCATTATATGCACACTATTTTTGTTGGAGTGAGGACACTAATATATTAAGAAACTTTGTTTCTTTATAGATTGTCTCCTAAAATGTTTTCTCAGGATATTTTTATTCAAGTTATTGCACTTTCGTTATTGGACTTTGGATTCTGTGTGATGAATTTTTTATTGTTTTCTACATTTTTTTTGTGTCCTTAATATCAAAGGTATTGTTTTCTGTTGGTTTTCTATTATAGCTACTACAACAACCCCAAAATTTTTTGACTCTTTCACAATTTTGGAGACACCCCATACTTGATTGCTTATCTCCCTTTTCCTTTGGTTACCTAGGGTAACATGACTGATGCAAAATTACACAGGTATTTAGCTAAATTACCACATAATTTATACAAATCCTTATTTGATTCTTTGAGTGGTGAGGAAATTGTTGGTTTATTATGTTTCCATGCAGAGTAGGGAAATAGTGAAGAAAAAATGAATTGTGGACGAAGTGGTGGTGCTTGAAGACATTATAAAAGGGAATTATTTTCAAGGAACTCGTGCTTGTAGAATAAAGAGCTTATGATTGACCTTTTTCTAAGAGCATCGTTTGGCATTGTCTCCTTTATATTGTAGATGTTGGAGCTTGAAATTTTTTGTTATTGTTTGGGTCAATGAAGCTATGGACTCCACCCATGTACAAATGGTTGTTGTTCCTATTTTGTTTGTATGCACCTAACTCAATCACACCAAACATATGTATATAATGGTGGGTTAATTTTCTTGTGAGGGAGAAATTTCAAGCACAATGGGGGGTGTGGTTGCGCTTAAATACTTAAAGACATTATAAAAAGAGATGATACACAAGGAGCTCATGGCTACAGAATGAAAAATAAATATATCTTGTGGACTTCCCTTGAGAAGGAAGTGATGGGATTATGCTCTGCCTAGTTGACTTGGATTCTTGATGATGGATTATATAGTATTAAATTTAAGCCATTTGTGAGTGATGGAAGGGGACATATTTCTCTATTTTCTAGGGAAGTGGCAGCTTTTGGTGAACAAAATTCACATTCAAAGGTAGAAATAACAATAAGCAGATCATGTGCACTACCCTTGAGAATGATGTGATGGAATTATATTATGCCTATTGGATTGGATCCTTGATGATGTAAGCTAAAAATATTAAATTTAAGGTGTTTGTAAGTGATGGCAGGGGACATTTTTCTATATTTTCTAGGGAAGTGACAACAATTTTTGAACAACATTCACATTCAAAGGAAAACTTAAACTCTTAAAGAAGGGACATTTCTGATTACTTACATGGGTAAGAGTCAAGAACTTGTGATTTTTGGTAAAAACATTCTGGAATATTTGAATGAGTGGTGTTGCTTGGGTTAGGACCATGTTGTTCTTATTTTCCATAAGGCATTTGGATTTATGCATGTAGAGTCTCTTTATTAGAGGCAGTGTATATGTCTTGATATGGAAGTTCTCTATTCTTTAATTGTTGTCATCCAAATATTGAGGTTTGACAATCATTACATTGATAAGACGGCTTGTTTAAGAATTGGAAGCCTTATAACCTAAACTGTAGCAGCCTTTCTGGTAGTAAGGGATGAGAAGGTATAATTCAAACCATTCAGTGGGCTTTAGCTCATATGGTAAATATTAGATATAGTTTTTTTGGATCAGAAAATTATATTTACTTGTGTATATATTTTAAATAAGAGGGTAATGTTTTCCATCTCATTGACCTCCTCACTCAAGTATTTGCTAAGATGTCTAAGAAAATACCCTCCATATTGTGATTAATATGTGAGTGATTCTTAAACATGCTTCCACTATATTATTATGGCCCAGGTTGGAAAGGTTCTTCTCCATGAGTGAATCCCCATGTCCCAAATAAGAATGTCTATGCTCCAAATCAGAATGTGTGTGTCCTTAATGAAAATTACTATACTCCAAATGAGAATACTTCTCTCCCAAATGAGAATGGCTATGCTACAAATGAGATTGTTCATGTCTAGAATGAGAATGGGTATGTAAATGGTTTTTCTCACAATGTTGTTTATTTTCAGAGGTGTTTCCAACATGGTGAGCCATACATGAAGATTTTGTTTCTTAACTCTTTAGAGCACCATCTTTTTTCCCTAAATCTTTATAGTACTGCATAATTAACCTAATCTTGTGAAATAAACATGCCGTCCTTTTTCCATAAGAAATACGACGTGAATTTCCATTATTTTTGGCTTGATGGAATGATGGTGGAATCAAGGAAAAACCATCTTATGATCAAAAAATTCCTCTTTCATATAACATTTTCCCACTGTATTAGGTTTTATCGACTCGACTTCTCAATTAAAATGGATTCTTCCTAGAGCTAAATATTTGTAGTAAATGCAAGAGGAATACCTTACCCAGAGCTCTGATAGGAATACCCTCTCTAAAGCTCTGTAGTAAATTCCATAGGAATACCTTGTTTTAAGCTCTGTAGTAAATTCAAGAGGAATACTTCCTTCCATTTTCCTCCACAAACAGGACAAATCAGGTTGTCATGGTTTACATTTGAAGCAATATACAGAAAATGGAATGTGTGAGAACATTCTGTAGTGAATATTACATGGTGTGGAAAGAAAAATAGAACAATGATCAGAAACTGATGTGATGTAAAAATTTGAGTCTAACATGGATCAATAAAATTTAACCTTTCTGTGAATGTCATAAAACCCACTAAGGTTAAAGATTGGAGTTTGTGTAAATTCAAAAAATGAAAGCCACTATCACTTTAGGACCATTGTTGTGAAAAGAAAAATAAACCAATAATAAAAAATATATATGAAGATAACAATCCTAGTTTAACATGGATCAATAAAATATAACCTCTATGTGTATGTCATAAAACCCACCGAGGTTAAAGATTGGTTTGTATAAATTGAAAAGATGAAGTAATAAATTGCACTTGAAAGAAATCCACTACAAAGAAATTAGCCCATTAATTTCCTGTAGCTTGGTGACACATCCTCAGAATGCTTAAGAGTGAATCAGGATTTCCTACATAGGATTTGGGTACATTTGGTTGATCTGGGAAGAAATTCTCGAGAACCAACAACTAGGAATTTAAGGTTAGATTATTCTATTCAACACAATGAGTGCTAGATCCTACTACCAAACCAAAATCCCCATCTACCAAAATAGTTTCTCATAAATCCATCCATGTACATCATTAAAGGTATCAGATAGGTTTTGTAAAACTTATATTTATTTTCTACCACATAGTTCCATTGATAAGAAATTCCCTCTGAGGCCTCTTTGGAAGCTATTGAGGTGAATACTATAAGCCGATATTTTTTCATGACCATGTTGCTCATAGTGGTCCAATCACTGCCATATTTGGGCATGGAAGACATTGGGTACTAGTACTTCATCAAATAGGCTTCGGTGAAGACTTTGGTCAAACCTTTGGTATCTTTTACATAGTCCTCGAAGAATACAGAGATTATTTCAAAGGGATTGGCTACCAGAAATGCCTGAATCTCCTTAAATGTATTCATAACTGACATCTATAATGAAACCATATTCCAAATAATCAAAATATTTAAATATTGGTTTAGTTAAATTTAAACAGGGCTGAAAAATATATAATCAGTTGTAATATATCAATGTTTTTAATGCTTTACATGGATAGGTTTAAATATCTTAAATTAAATAGACCTCAATATGAGTCAAATTATTTTAACGGTATATCAAATGATTCGGTTTCATCAGTTATCATCAATATTATTGAGCATTTGTGTAGATTCAAATATCCTGAATAATTTTGACCTAGAGGTATGGTGCATTGATCTAAAAGAAAAATAACACCCTAACAACCCAAATAACACTTCGAATGTGGAAAAATTATGCCCAAACATATTTAATTCAAACAATAAGAAAAATAAAGTTATAATAGTTAATCAAGGGACTTGGGATTTTAACTACAAAAGTTGTGAAATTGTAGCAATTTCCTCTGGAGGAATGACAAATCCAAACAACATTCTCGTAATCATATATGTCCAACATAAGCCCTCTAGCACCATTTTGCAAAAAATTCCCTAAATTAAATACCATAATTGCTTGAATTCTCAGCTAAATTCCCAAGGATTCAAGTACCCTAATTCCCCTGAAATATTTTACAGGCCATACATACATTTAACAGATATGTAATGCTAACTTCTTATTTATTATATGTGAATCTTTGGACACCCATATGATTCCTCTATAACGATTTCATAATAATTTTGGGTCTTCATCCATGAGTATTTATTGAAGTCCCGTGACACAGTCATTGTCCTTTGTACAAATATCATGATTGGAAAAAAAATGAGAAATGAATGAGAATACCCTCTTATTGCACTAATTTATTCTAATTTTTTACAACAAAAATAGCAGATGTGGGCTATGTGATTTGATCCCAAGACCTGGAACTCCCACTGGAACAAGTTGCTCCTACACCACTCATGGGAAAGAGAAAAATTGCAGCCATGAAAAAGATGATGCACCATCTACAAACACATTACACATGTACTTCTGGAAATCCTAATATCAGTCCTCAACATGCTTAATCCAGAGCGGGGAGACAACAGAACCAATCCTTCAATCAAGCGAACATTTTCAATATTCCCCACACTTGGGCTCGAACTAGTATTGCATTGCAACTATGAGATACATTGATACTGAAAACACATCCTCGGATGTGAACTAGAGACAACCGATGAAAGATAAGACTAAACTCAGAGATCAGAGATGAAATCCAAGAGTTGTGAAATCCTGCCATGTGGTAAAAATTGATTTGACAGAGGAGGACGAAAATTAAATATTCTGATTGGAAAAATCTTCCCAACCAAGCTTATAGAGGAACAACTTTGGTGTAATTATATTTTTAAAATGTGGTATGTATATTGTAATTGTTTTTAAATCAAATCATCCTTAATTTATTACTTTGTGTAATTTTTAATATAATTTTCAAAATAAATATACATTAAATTAAGTACTTAAAAATAAGTTAAAATTATTCTAACTTTTCAAAATTTGTATTTTAATTTTATAATTAAGTAAAAAAATAATGTAATTAGCATATTCCAACTTTATATTGAAAAATAATTTATTAGAGAATGAGCTCTATTAGGGTTTCGACTTGTCAGCTCTAAAAAATTCCTGCAATGTGAGTCCTTAGAACCCTAGATGTAATCTCCATTCAGTGAATTATAATAATATGTATGAGTGAGACATCTCGAAGGGGAGAGATCCCCTCCTACCGTAATTTTGTAGCTGGAGAATCAAGCAACAAGGGAGGGACCTGGGTGACGACCAACAACGATGTTGGAACCAAAGGAAATCCAATAATGGTGGCTTAGCGACAAGCGCGGATTAGGGGCCAATGCTTGCCATGAGCAGCTAAAACACCAAGATTTTTTATTCCAAGAAATAAACTTGAAAATTACCACAAGTTCATGAAGGACCATGCCCTAATCTATAAATTTATTAGCATTTGGCCCTTGGAGAGAGATCACATCAAATGGATCTAGCTAAAATTATAACTGAAACAAAATATTTACCTAAAATTAGGTGCTCAAGGCTTTTTCACAGTGATCTTCACCAACCTAGAGAATAAGGAGAGGGTTTTTGAAAATGGGCCATATTTCTTTTATAACATCGTTATATTCATGCGTTATTCGGAAGAATGCTAAAACCTAGATTAGTAAAAATTCATGGCAGCCCTGATTTGGGTGAGGAGGTTATTTGCTCTTCTAGTCGACTTTTGGGATCCATAAATACTAGAAGGAAGTGGTAATTCCATTGGCATATTTTTTAAAGTAGATTATTCCACTCATCGAGGTATCTACACCTCATATGCTTGAATTTGTGTCTATATGAACATCACAGAACCACTCCTTGAATTCATCGAGCTAGAATATGGATATGAGGTATGGAAAAAACACCTAGACTATGAGCATATATCGTTTCATTGTTGAAAATTCCATGAATATAGACATTTTTTTAAATATTCCCCTTTGAATAAAATGGTAATAGGGACCCAAAAAACCTCAAATACAAGCATAAGCTCCAGGAAAATCAAAAGGGTTTTCAAGAGGTTACCAACAAATAGAGGAACAAAAAATCATTGCTGGAAAATGTTCAAAAAATGCAACAGAAAAATCCAACCAATAAAAACAGATATGAAGTATTGATGGAAGATACTGAGAGTCCAAGGGATCCAAGCCAACATACTAACACTGAAAATGTCCAGGGTCCACCCAAAGGAACCAATAAACCTGAAAGGAAAGCTCAGGAAGAGCCCTCGTATCGAGAGGACAATGAAATACCCAAGGACCAAGAAAACATAGATATTGATGGAACGAGAGAGGAGATGAGCACATAAGAACACTTCCTTCATAGGATTTTGAATGAATGCTGGAAATTGGATTAAATATTAATTCCAGAAGATTAAAAAAAAAAACTTTATAGAGACACTTTTAAGTAATATCAATCCAAGCAAAGCTACATTTCCATGAATTAGCCAGAGCACCTTGGGTCCCGACCAGGAAATAGCCCAGATCAAGGCACATAAGGGAAAGTGGGAATAAGGGACCCGAAAAACCTCAAAGACAACCATAATCCCCAATATGATCAAGAGGGTTTTCAAGTGGTTACCAACAAACAGAGGAACAAAAAATCATGGATGGAAAATGTTCAAAAAAAAAAACATAAAAATCCAGCCAATAACAACATATATGAAGTATTGATGGAAGATAACGAGAGTGCAAGGGATCCATGCCAACATATTAACACTAAAAATGTTAGGGTTCCACCCAAAGGAACCAATAAAACTAAAATGAAAGCTCAGGAAGAGCCCTCGGATCGGGAGGACAATGAAATACCCAAGAACCAAGAAAACATGGAGATTGACGAAACGAGAGAGGAGATGAGAACAAAAGAACAATTTCTTAAGAGGATTTGGAATGAATGGTGAAATCTGGATGAAATATTTATTCCAGAAGATCAAAAAAAACTTTATAGAGACACTTTTATGAAATAACAAGATAAGCAAACCTAGATTTCCATGGATCAACCAGATTACCTTGAATCCCAACCAGGAAATAGCCTAGATCAAGGTGCGCAAGGGAAAGGGAGAAAAAATGAGGTTAGAATAATTTGTAGGAATTGATCGAGATGGTTGGGGTTCTATTGGTAAATTTAGGAAGGGTGGTACCACTTTCAAAAGTATTCCACCGAATTAATAAATATTCTCAATGATAATAATATCCTAGAATGTGAGAGGCCTCAACAGCTGATGCAAGGAAATATATCTTAAGGAAGAATCAAACAGGAAATACCGAGAATTATGATGCTTCAGGAAAGTAAAGTATCTGAGGATTGGTTGAAAGAAATTGTTTGAGGAATAAAGCCTCATTATAAGGTTATGGCCTTAGATTCCAAAGGAAGTGTGGGAGGTCTAACTATCCTCTAGAGTCAAACATAGATAATATTTGATGATTGGGCTACCCTTCCACGGATCCTCTCAAGTAGATTCAATCATATAGGAACTCGAGATTGGGTGTTATTATTTATTTTTTATGTCCCCCACATTTTGGGAGAAAAAGAGGCCTTCCTTCAGAATATAGGAAAGCTTAGAAGTCCATCCTCACAGGAGATTTGGATGATTGGCATCGAATTTAAAATAATATCCTTGGTTGAGGATAAAAATGGCGGGATAAGTAGAATGGATTCAGAGATGGAAGCGTCAATAGACCTGATTATGGAGTTGAAGTTGGTAGATATTCAAACTGTTAATGTGATATATACATGGAATAATGAATGGGGGGACTATCATCACGTTGATTCACGCCTAGAAATATTTCTAGTGTCAGAACAATTGATAAGTAGGGATATATTTTTTGAAGCTTCAATCCTTCCTTGTTGTTGGACACCTAATCCACTAAGGGTTAAGGTGTGGAAAACGGACATTCAAAGGGAGTCCAAGATACCTTGGAATGTGGAATCAATGAGTCACACTAAATGTAATATAAATGTGCATCTACGTTAATAATATGACATCTCATGCTTATCTTTCTTATCTTGTGTATACCATGCATGTGTTTGACATGGTATCATAGCCATGATGTGTGGCCTTCTACCACCATTAATTGTTGGTATTACTCAAATGGGTGTTCTATCATTCGTCCGTTAAATATTCGACCCTTTCTGCATTATTTTAGTCGTACTCTCTTCCTTATGCACTATCCTTCATGCAGAAACATTACATTTACCTTAGAGCCAATCCTGTTAGCTATATTTTAGTTGTGATTTCTGCCCAGTTTTGGAGTAGCTCTAAAAAATGACAACGATGACCCTTAGTGATCTGCAACAATTACTACATGTCACAAAAAAATTCCCCTCACAGAACCATCATAGCATTTTGTTGTCCTTGATAGAACATTCGATTGTAACCTCCAATTCTGAATACAATTCATCCACCACTTGAGCCATTAGTGTGGTCAATTATTGGTGAACCAGATGTGTAAAATCATACTCAGTAAGCCTTATGGCGAATTATGATGGTGTTTAAAAGAGTTGTGTTCGATTTGGAAATCATTTTGTGGAACACTAGACTATGAATTTTTACAATGATTTCGAGAACCAGACTAATAACTCCTGCTTTGCACTGGCGATGGTTTGATTGCATATGTTTCTAGCATTGATACAGTGAATGCATTATATTTTTGTCAGTAACGCACCTCCAGGTCAGTTAATACACCTCTCCATCCTCCCATAGCCCCAGTGGTTTCTCCTTCTAACTATTCTCTCAGTTTACAATGGTGGTATCGTGGTCCCCTTATGGTTCGGCTCCATGTAATTGCCACCAGTTGCAAGCTTCTTCATACACACTATTCTATCGACTACCGGTAGCTCTCATACCACTATTTGATGAAAATAGAAAGTTAGCGCTAAAGACGAAACCCAACACCTACGACGAGCACACAAGGGGTGAGGTATTTCTTAGCAGTTTATCCTGAGACAACACTCTAAGACAGTCGGGCTCACCTCCCACATTGCAGTTTTAACTCCTCCCACACTGCTCCTCAGATGCACTAAGCATGGTTTCTGCTTGCTCCAATTTTTCAATATTCTATTCAAGTTCTGGTAATGCCTTATCATGTTGAAACTAATGGAAAGAATTCTTGATGCAATAATCAGAATCCATTTTTCCCACGTCCATATTGTATAAATTATATAACTTATGTGTTATATGTCCAAGATTATCTTGATCTCACACTATTTTAACTTCATGCAAAATACAGAATCTATTCCACCATTGATCATTTGCAGAAATTAAATCAAGATTGCAAAGCACACATGAAACAATAAAAATTCACACACATTAACACAGTTGTTTAACGGGAAAGCCTGAAGCTGAAAACCCAAACTATCTGTATATAATATATGTCATAGAGATCATGTAAAAATCCTCATACAAAGCTGATCATATCAAGCTCTCAGTACAATACAATCGCTACACACTGATCAAGAACAATCAGCAAAAATCTGCACTGATTTTCGCCCTCCTGATAGCCTACCTCTACTGCGCAATCCCTGCTGAATAATGGCTCTGGATGAGTTCAAATTTCTCTAGACTTTCTCACGCAATCCTCATTGGCATCTCCAATGAATGCGTGGTGCATACAATGCAACACTATAGTCGCAACTGATAGTCACACTTTCTCTTTCACCAATCTCTCCACTGAGTCTCCACTGATCTGTTCTGCACTATAGTTAATTGTTTTCTCTGTCCAGTTAAATAATGAGTTATTTAGTGAATTAATTTAACTAATTAATTCACTCAACTCCACTGAAAGTAGCAATCGGTTAGAAATATACACAATCAGTTCAGCTGAGTTTAACTCCACAAGTGTAGTTAAACTAGAAACCAACTCCACCAACTACTTCTCCAACTCCACCAAACTCTGCCACTTGAGTTCTAACTGAAGTCCTCCATGCATGAACCACCAGTAGCTCTAGGAATTGCGTAATTCCTTCAGCTAGCTGATCTGAACAATTTGTTAAATGAATGTCAGTGCTCCAAGAGAATAAGATAATGTTTAGAGTCCAAATATTATTAAGAGCTAATAATATCTGACATGTCTATTTTTAGACTGGCAGTCTAAAAATAGACTTCGCCCAAAATGTCTAAAAATAGAAGTCCATCTATTTTTCCAAATTGGCCAACAATCCACAAATAGCATCCTGCAACTCATAGAATATGATCGACATGTTTAAAAATAAACAGTCTAAAAATAGACTTTGCGCCAAAAATAGCCTGCAGGGCCCACTTAGTGAAGGCAACTCTTTTCACTAAGCTCATCATCTTGTTGAATCTAAACACTCCCTATCAAAGATAGCCTGGATTATCTGCCACCCCGATCCTGTCTCTATGGTATTCGAATTTGCTCCTGGTGAGCGCCTTCGTCAGAATATCTGCATCCTGATCTTCCGTAGGAATGCAAGAAAGCAACATGATCCTCCGCTGCACACAATCTCTGATATGATGGTACTGGATATCAATATGTTTAGATCTATCATGAAATATTGGATTAACTGAGAGTTTAATGCAACTCTAATTATCACAATATATCACAGTAGGATCTAAATGAGGACCGAACAGACTGACCAGGATCTTCCTCATCCATATAGCCTCACATGCAGCCAAAATTGCTGCCATGTACTCGACCTCCGTTGAACTGAGTGCCACGGATCTTTGTTTCCTGCTGTACTAAGAAATTGTTGTAGATCCGATACTGAAAATACCTCTAGATGTGCTCTTTCTATCCATTGGGCTTCCTGCCCAATCTGCATCCGTGAAGCCATGCAGCTTCACCTTATCCGACTGTCTGTACCACAATCCATACTCAGATGTGCCCCTGAGATACCTCAGGACATGCTTTTCTACCTTCCAAAAGAGCTTGGTAGGCTTCACCATCACTTGTGAAAGTCGGTTCACAGCATAGCATATGTCTGGTCGTGTATTGACTAAATATATGAGTGAACCAACCAACTATCGATAAACAATGGCATCCACTACCTCTGCCAATGTAGCATCCTCCTTCCTCCAACCACCAGGAAAAGGAGTGTCGATAGGCTTGCAGCCTTGCATGTGAAACTTCTCCAGTATCTCTCGGGCATACTTGCCTTGAGACAGAAACATTTCACCTTTCCACTGCCAAATTTCCAATCCCAAGAAATAATGAAGGAGGCCCAAGTCCTTCATCTCGAACTCCTTTGCAAGATCTGCGTTGCATGAGTGTATCAACAGTTCATCACCCGTTAGTATTAAATCATCTACATAAAGCACAATGATCAAAAGCTTACCCTCCACCACAATCTGGTATATTTTTGGATCCGCCTCACTCTTGGTGAAACCAAGTCCTGTGAAATAACTGTCTATCCATGTGTACCAAGCACGAGGTGCTTGTTTCAGCCCATACAGCGCTCTTTTGAGCCTGCACACATGCAACTCGTCGCTAAAGATTTCGAATCCTTCAGGATGCTTAATGTACACCTCCTCCTCAATGATTCCGTTGAGGAACGCAGTCTTCACATCCATCTGATGAATGTGCCAACCCATCTGCACTGAGAGAGCAAGGATGGTCCATATAGAAGAATACCTTGAGAAAGGTGCAAAGTTTTTTTCATATTCGATCCCCTCGATCTGTGAGAAGCCCCAGGAAAAAAATCTTGCCTTATACTTCTCAATGCTCCCATCAGCAGCTTACTTCACCTTGTAGATCCATCTCGAACCTACCACCGATTTCCCTTCCGGCCTTGGGACAATCTCCCATGCATTGTTTCTGACAATCGAATCATACTCTTCCACCATGGCATCTACCCATGCGGGATCCTCCACAGCTTCCTCGAAAGAGGATGGCTCCGTCATGATACACTTGCTCATCAGAGCCATGTATCCAGTAAATCAGTCAAGCGATTGTCTCTGTCTGCGCTGTGATGTAGGAACTCTTACATTCTGCACTGCATCAAGATTCAATTTCTCAGCTTCTGTAGTGCGCTTCCGCCCTCTGATGTTTGGTGTTGCATGAGTGGTTTCTTCCACTCCATGAACCTCCTCTTGTGGCTGATCCACATATTGAGGCTCGTCTTTAGGAACAAGTAGCTCCTCCTCTACATGCAACTATAGGTCCCTCTCAAGCGACAACTTCATGGCTTTCTCCTCATGAAATTTGATATCCCGTCGCACGACAGTCATCCGACTGTCTGGAAAATACACACGATAATTGTGGGGTGTTTCTGTATACCCCACAAATATCCCAACCTCTGCAGTGGGCTCCAGCTTCTTCTTGGCATCCTTTGTCACATGAATGTAAAAAGGTGAGCCAAAAATCTTCAAATGAGAAATATCAGGCTTCTTACCATAAAATGCCTCTTCGAGTGTACTCATGCCAAGTACTCTATGAGGACAACGGTTTTTCACATAAACCGCAGTGTTGCATGCCTTAGCCCACAAGTGTATGGGAAGGCCCTGATCATGCAACATCGCCCGTGCAGCACCCACGATCATTTTATTCTTCCTCTCAGCGACCCCATTTTGTTGTGGGTTATGAGGCGCTATGAGTTCTCTTCGAATTCCTTCTTTGCTACAGAATTCTTTGAATTCGCTAGAGATGTATTCGCCACCATTATCACTCTGGAGAGCTTTCACTTGCTTCCCCGACTCTTTCTCAACTAGTGCCTTGAACTCACACAACTTTGAGTATGTCTCGCTCTTCTTCTGCTTGAAGAAGATCCAGCACTTACGAGAAAAGTCATCAACAAATATCACATAATACCTGTGCTTTGCTGTTGAAGCAACCGAGAAAGGTCCACACACGTCTGTGTGAATTCTCTTAAGGATCATCGAAGCACGACTATCCTTCTCATGAAAATTGGTCTTCACAAATTTTCCTAAAGTACATCCCTTGCACTGATCTGACTGCGCAAGTGTACCTTTGGAAATCCTAGTATAAATCTGCTGCAAAATTTTCAAAGCGCCATGGTGAAGATGGCCCAATCTCCTATGCCACAATTCACCCTCATCTCGGCTCACCACTCCTTCTGCTTTGCCTGCCATTGCAGCGCAGCCATATACCTACAATTGATAAAGATTCTTAACTCGAATCCCTATCCTCCTAGTTTGACCAGTTGTTTTATGGCGCAGGAAACCTTTTCCCTCGCTAAAAACAACATCATAACCCTTGTCTTCCAGCATCGCCACGGAGATCAGATTCTTCTTCAATCCTGGAACATGCATGACATCCTTCAAGATGAAAAGTTTACCAGACTCCCTCTCAAAGGAAATGGTCTCGATACCAATCGCACTGTATCTACCATCATCTCCCATCTCGATGTGCACTCCAAGATCATTTCCTCCATATCACTAAACAAATCTTTGTCTCTGGTCATATGGAAAGACGCACCACTGTCAAGAAACCACACCGATCCCATCACACTTGAAACCAAGCATGCCATCAAAGAAAAATCCAACTCAAATTTTGAGGCTAAGGCCTCTCCAGCTACAGATCCCGCAACCTGCTTATTCTTCTTCTTCTGTGGACAGTTAGTGGCGAAATGTCCATGCTCGTGACAGTGAAAAAACTTCACTTGGACAAGTCTTGCTTCTTGCCTTTTACACCAGATTAAGAAGGATTTTTCTTCTCCTTCCCTTTCCTTGCTTTGGCAGCCAAAGCGCAATTATCTTCATCTTCATTCTTCGATGAAGATCCATCCCTGGGACCCCGCCTTATCTCCTCCAGCACAAGATCCGACCAAAGTCACTCCCATCTTGGCAGTTTCTCCCATCCATTGACAGAGTCTTCATAGCTATGCCAACTCTTCGGAAGCCCAAGGAGAGCCAAGCTCACCAAGTCTTCTTCATCAACAGTAACCCCCACACTTCCCAGCTCATCCTTGCAGTGGACAAACTTCGTGAGGTATTTTGGGATACTGTCGCCTTTCTCCATTTTTATTTTTTTGAGCTTGTATTTAAGCACCAACTTCCTCTGGTCACTTCTGCTTTGGAACAAGTCTGTCAAAGCCTTCCACATTAATAATGGAGTGGATTTCCCGTGAAGGCTGGACACAATGTGGTCCTTCACACCTTCCAACAGAATCCTTCAACACTTTGCTACCTTCTTTTACCATGCATCAAGTACGGTTGCATCACTAGAAGCAGGCTTCGGAATATCAACATCTATGAACTCCTTCAACCCATTATCATCCAACACCACCTCCATCCTATCCTTCCATGCTATGTAATTCGAGCTGCCCTCAAGGGCATACTCCAATCACAATCCGTTGAAAGAAATTTTAATGAATGGTCAACTTCGACACCAAGAAAACACTGCAGCAAATTCTAATTCCACCAGCACAAAACTCAATCGCTTCAATAATTGCAATCTCCTCCAATGATCAACACTGCTCTGATACCATGTAGAAATTATATAACTTATGTGTTATATGTCCAATATTCTCTTGATCTCACACTATTTTAACTTCATGCAAAATACAGAATATATTCCACCATTGATCATTTGCGGAAATTAAATCAAGATTGCAATGCACACATGAAACAATAAAAATTCACACACATTAACACAGTTGTTTAACAGGAAAGCCTGAAGCTAAAAACCCCAACTATTTGTATATAATATATTTCATAGAGATCATGTAACAATCCTCATACAAAGTTGATCATATCAAGCTCTCGGTACAATACAATCACTACACACTAATCAAGAACAATCAGCAAAAATCTACACTGATTTTTGCCCTCCTGATAGCCTGCCTCTACTGCGCAATCCCTGCTGAAGAATGGCTCTGGATGAGTTTGAATTGCTCCAGCCTTGCTCACGCAATCCTCATTGGCATCTCCAATGAATGTGTGGTGCATAAAATGAAACACTATAGTCACAACTGATAGTCACACTTTCTCTTTCACCAATCTCTCCACTGAGTCTCCACTGATCTGTTCTACACTGTAGTTAACTGTAGTCTTTGTCCAGTTAAATAATGATTTATTATTTAGTGAATTAATTTAACTAATTAATTCACTCAACTCCATTGAAAGTATCAGTCAGTTAGAAATAGACACAATCAGTTCAACTGAGTTTAACTCCACAAGTGTAGTTAAACTAGAAACCAACTCCACCAACTACTTCTCCAACTCCACCAAACTCTGCCACTTGAGTGCTAACTGAAGTCCTCTATGCATGAACCACCAGTAGCTCTAGGAATTGCAGTGCTGATCTGAACAATCTGTTAACTCAATGTCAGTGCTCCAAGAGAATAAGATAATGTTTAGAGTCCAAATATGATTAAGAGCTAATAATATCCGACATGTCTATTTTTTGACTAGCAAACTAAAAATAGACTTCGCCCAAAATGTCTAAAAATAGAGGTCCATCTATTTTTCCAATTTGACCAACCATCCACAAATAGCATCCTGCAACTCATATAATATGATCGACATGTCTAAAAATAGACTTTGCGCCAAAAATAGCATGCGGGGCCCACTTAGTGAAGGCGACTCTTTTCACTAAGCTCGTCATCTTGTTGAATCTCAGCGCATATTTTCCCCATCGTCCAGTTTTGCTGATCAGCTGAATATATTCACCATAATCCATCCAACGATGGTTGTTTCCATCAAATTTTCTAAGTGAAGTACAAAAAACAAAAAAATTTACATGCATAATCAGAACCATAGAAAATATTTTTGTTGCAAAGAGGTATTTTATTAGACCTTATTGAAAAATAACCTCCACCAAATCCTTAATGATGCGTAGAAGACCTGACTGATGTACTGCAATTACCCTTTTCAGCAATGAAATCATTAGTTGAACAACAGGAAGAATTTTGTCTTCCTCTTCAAGGTATAGTATTTCATTTTTAAAAACATGTTCCACATATTTTTTCTCTTCGTCGGAATTAAAGTCGAGCTTAGACATGGACATTTCATGTTGTTCACACTCACGATGATTAAAACTGAAAACAATTACTAGCTGAATTGAGTAATGTATCGTAGTTGGGTGATGTATTTTAGTTGATTGTCTTTAATAGTCAGGGTTTGTTTAGCCTCTTATAGCTTCCAGTAGTCGTTATTTTTCCCAGAAAATGGCCAAAATGTATGATATATTAGTGTTGTTAAATACTTTGATACAATCCATTGTCGATGGGATGGTAAACATCAACAAGGAAAATCTTTCCAATATCAATATTTGCCTGCAGAATGCACAGGAAAAGATTGATTTCTGTAGCTGGAATCTCAGCTTCAACAGGACGGATTAAAACAAAATGGTTGTCATTTTGAACCTGTTTTTGTTCATAACATTGAGAAAAACTAAAATAAAAAAAAATAAAAATAAAAATAGAGAGGCAGTACCCATTTCGGGAGCAGATGTGCAGAAATGTGCACAAATGCAGCCTTCACTTCCCAAGCCCATCATTAGATCTTGGGAAGAGCTTGTCGATAAAAATCACAAAACAGGTCTCGGATACGAAAAGGATGTGTCATTTCATATGCCAGACTATTTCACGCCCGTCTAGTTTCAGATTGCTAGATTTCTTCATGGCAGTTCACCTTCAGTAGATTCCGCTCCTTCTCCACAATAGATTGTGAAATGGCAACAATGTGACCAAGTTTTCGATATGAAAGATAATTTTTTTGATCTTCACTTGAAAGAATTGTGTTAAACAGACTCATTATTCAAACAAATTCTTCATAAACAAACCTCCTGCAAGAAAAAATATTCACATTGGATGGATCACTTCTTAGGAATGGGCATCAACAACTAAGAATATGTTTTAGTCATATGTCATAATCTCTTCTAGATTATTAAAATGTCTTGGAGTTGAGTTTTTGCCATCATCTCACCTTGTATTTGACACAAGGAGAAATGATGGTCACATACAAGTTTCAAAGCAATATCAAGTGAGCCTGAGCCACAACCTTCCATACGAGATTCTAAGTTATAGCCATATACAGATATGCTCGTGATCATGCCATTGGTTGGTGGTCAGTCATAAACCATCTATGTGAGGTTGATATTCACCCTCTTCAAAGAATTGGGGGCATTTCCTCTAGGATAAGACTTAAACTTCTTTCCAGTTTTGGAATATTTTCAGGAATTGCATTAAGCATTCCAAAGTTGGTGGTCATCCTTAAACCACCGCAAGATGAGACCTCCCTTTTTAGGATGAGGTTCTCCTTATTATGCGAGTTTCATAGCTCCCTTTTCTTGGTTGAAGGTATCCCTCTTCAAAGCATTAGGAGCACTTCCTCAAGTAGAAGACCTCAGCTTATTTCCATATTTGCAAGATTTCCGGGAACTGCACTAAGTGTTCCAGTGTTGGTGGTCATCCTTAAACCACCTCCTTGTGCCATCATCTCAGAGAGCACATTCAGCGTATTGTTGTCATGCATTATTTTATTTTGTATTATATCTCTCTTGTCTGACTCATACATACCCCTTAAAATTAAGGGGGGGGGATGTTGGACACCTAATCCGCTAAGGGTTAAGGTATGGGAAATGGACAATCAAAGGGAGTCCATGAGACCTTGGAATGTGGAATCCAAGAGTCATAGTGAATGTAATATAAATTTAAATCCATGCTAATAATATGACATCTCATGCTTATATTTCCTATAATTTTCATACCATGAGTGTGTTTGACACTTGTTCGAAGTCAAATCACTGGTTGATTAGGTTGGAAATTGACCGCCTAGAAACAATCCTTTCTGATTTGAATCCTTTTGGATATATGACCATTCTTTTCTAGTTAAAATGGAAATTTGTTGGAGGTCCAGCACTACGCAAGGCAGGAATGATGTACACACTTTCCAACTCAAATTGAAAGACCTGAAACAATAAATAAAATGTTGGAACTAGTTGGAGTTTGGCAATATTATGAAGGAGAAACAAAATCTTCATGAGAGAATGCAAGGGATCCAATAACATATAATCATAGAATTTCGGTAAGAGGAATTGGTAGTGGAAGAAGTTCATATCATGAATTAGATCGAGGCAAGGATGAAACAGGAGGAAATCCAATAGAAATAGAAATCCAGAGTACAGTGGCTTAGGGAAGGTGAGAGGAATACGAGATTCTTCCATAAGGCCATGATTCAACATCAGCAACATAATCAGATCTTCTCCTTGAAGGACGCTACAGGAAATCACCTTACTCGACATGAAGAGATGGAAGACCTTCTGGTGGATCACTTCCATTCCCTTCTTTCGGGACTAGTTCTCGATCGATCAGAGGGTATTCAAATAATAACTCGACATATTCCTCACTTGGTTATTAGGGATCAGAACCTTGCTTTGATGAGGGCGATGACACTAGAGGAAATAGAGGAAGTGGTCAAAGGTATGGCTAGAAATAAATCCTCGGGACCAGATGGATTTACAAAATATTTATTCCAATCTTCCTAGAGCTTCATAGCGAGAGATATCTTGGATGTGGTGGAAAAATATCGAAGGACACAAAAGGTACATCCTCATCTCAATTCTATTTTTATTTTGTTAATTCCTAAATCAACCCTTTCTGAGGATCTACATGATTTCAAACATATGTCCCTTTGTAATGTCATTTACAAAATTATCTCCACCATTATGGTGAAAATGATAAAACCTCTTTTTCCCAGTCTCATATCTCCGGAACAAACTAGTTTTTTTGAAGGCGACAAGATTCTGGATGGAATCATCACTTCCCAAGAAGTTTTCTACCCTCTTAAACAACTTAAAATTCCCGACATGTTTATCAACCTAGACTTATCCAAACTCTATGATCACCTTAGTTGGTCCTACCTCCTCAGTATCCTGAAGGATTGTGGTTTTGATTCCAGATGGATCAACTGGGTTTTCTTCCTCATTTCTCCATCGATCTTTTCGATCCTGATCAATGGATTCCCTTCCAAAACCTTTAATCCATCTAGAGGTATTAGGCAAGGATGTCCTATGTCTCCCTTTATTTTCATCCTGGCTGCAAAAGTCTTAGGAAGATATATCAAATTGGCCTCCCAATCTTCTCACCTCAAAGGCCTTAATCTATGGGGTAGCAATCTCCCTATCACTCACCAAAAATTTGTGGATGATATCATGTTGTTTTGTAAATTCACCCTCTGTGAAGTTAGAAAGTTAAGATATATTATTCATGAGTCTATGCAAGCCTCTATAAACCTGATAAATAATGATAAATCAAACATTTTCTTTTTCAAAACCCTTGTTCTTATCCAAACCTTCGTAGCGTGCTCCCTAGGCCTTTTTATTGGATCCTTGCCAATCAAGTATTTGGGTATGCCTTTGGTTTTCAATTCCTTAAGAACTTCCTATTGGAAATATATTCTTCAGAAAATCCAATCGAAGCTCAATGGGTGGGATTTTAGGGACCTAAATCTAGCTGGAAGAGTGATTCTTATTAAATATATTCAAAAATTCATTCTTATTAACGAACTCTCGGGCATGGAAACTCCCAAATCATCATGTATTTCCATGGCAAATATTTAAAAAAAAAATCCTCTCAAGAGGAGCCCAGAAAGCTAAGAAATGGGCCCTGGCTTCCTGGAGCACTGTTATAAAACCCAAATTGGCAAGAGGTTTAGGTCTCAGAGATTCATTGATCCTAAATCAAGTTCTGGGGGCTAAGTTTTGGTGTAGATGGTTAAAGGGTGGCTCTGGCTTGCGGAAGAATATATGGACTAGAAAATATATAATGTTGGGCTCATTAGAAGGAAAATTAAAACATTTGAATACCCCAAAGGGCTCATCAAATTGGAATTTTGCATGGAACAATAAATATCTCATTATACACCATATAATTTGGAAGATCAGGGATGTGAAAAGCGCCCTTTTTTGGCAAGAATCATGGTATCATAGAGGGAGGTTGTTCAATAGGAAATACCTAGGGGATATCTTCCTTTTTACAAGTAGCGAAAACTGCTCTTCAATGTATCAATTCTGGAGTCCTACACAAAATGATTTGGTGTGGAGATGATGGAAAGGCCAACAGGATTGGATGAACCCTCTAGTAACCAGCCAATGTCAAAACCTTGAAAGAGAACTCCAAAACCTCAAATAACTCCAATCCAGGAAAATTGCAAAACCGAAAGTCCATGATATCCTTAGATGGGCGTACTCCATAAAAGGTATGTTCAATATTCAGGAGGCATGCAAATTAGCAGTAGAAGAAACCCATGTTCACCACAACCTTATATGGAGAAAGATATGGACATAGCACCTCTGGCCTAAGGTTGTGCACTCTTGTGTCTTGTATGTCGAAGAAGAATTCTCACCTGGGATCAACTGCAGAAAAAATGAATTCAAGGGCCCTCATATTGATTTCTATGCAGCCTTTAGAATGAATATATTGAACACCTTTTGAATACATGCTCCTTTTTTGATCATTTATGGAGTAATCTAGGCCACCTCTTTGGTTGCCTAGATTGTGACCAAAATAATATCAAGGAATCTATAGAAATTTGGAGAAAAGGGATATTTTTTAGCCCAGTCCTAAATCATTCTTGGGGAGTGGCAATTAGCTTTCTCCTCTAGGAAATATGGAAATAAAGAAACAAAAGGATCTTTAAGGACCAATAGTTATCTTAGGAGGGAGTATTATATGGTATTTTACATAATATAAGATAAAAAAAATCTAACATATCAATTGCATCCAAATGACTCAAAGGCTGCCCGTCATGAAGCTCAGATCCTTCGCCTCCTGAATCTATCCTTGAAAATAATTTCTCCCTCTTACTAGAAATACAAGGTCTCCCCCATATACTCTCCAATTCATTACTCTACTCCACCATAAGGATTCTTGAAGATAAATTTTGATGGGGCTTCCAAAGGAAACCCTGGCGAGGCTGGGTTTGGAATTTTATTTAGAGACTCACAGCATCAAATCAAACTCATCTATGAAATAGACTGAGGTGATGCTAGCAATAATGAGGCAAAATTTACTGTCGTAATGCAATGCCTCCTCATATCCAAAATAAAAGGTTACATAAAATTTGTGATAGAAGGGGACTCCAACTTAGTGATAGAGGTTATTAAAAAATTAAATCATTGATCAAGTAGTGAGAAGATTAGTCATAGTTGGAGTATTTCCCGATTAGTGCAGAAAATAGATGATATTCTACCTCGGTTTGAATATATCATACCTTCCCATGTTAGGAGAGAAGGAAATAAAGTAGTAGATTTATTAGAAAACTTGGTTTGTTTAAATATTTGAAGGACTTTGGATTCTCCATGGCCCTCACAAGACCTTAGAGAAGAATTGGATAGTCTGAAGCATATCTTGGACCACGATGTTGGAGATAATGACGATCATAACCAAGTTATGAATCAGAGACCCATGATCTAGGTGTGAGATGACAATACGACATCTTTGGGATCTATGCCATGGAAATTTACTCAATAAGCAAGGACGGTGAGAAATTATGTTATGGCCCTCACACACTTTCTCTCAACTGCAAGGTGGAACAACACATGTAGGTTATTAATGGTGATAGGAGAGGGCAAATGGATATCTCCTTGAATGGGTTTTATGTTAGTAGCTCTGAAATTTTAGGAAAATTTGCAATTTGAATGGTTACAGGTTTTTTGGAGAGCTTGGGTACGAACGCGAAGGAGATTCAAGAGGTCTTCCACCCTAGTGTAGAAATTTTCATCACCTTCCCTATGGTCGACGATAATGAGTATGTTATTTTAGTGTGCTCCTCTTATACTATTTCCTCTACGATTCAAGTCCATATGATATTACATTGGAGAATCATTTCTGAGCCGATGTATGGGGTTAAAAGTAAAATCATCCGGGAAATTTGCGAGTAAAGTGTTGTCTTTCCTAATGGAGTGTATGAATATTGTAAAATTGCTTCTATCTGTTATGGAATGTGACTCTCTCGGATGGGCATGTATTTGCGGTGTGTGAACTGGAATTCAGTATGCATCTACTACATGGAAATTTGTGTCTATTATCTTATTTTTTCAATAAATATATTGGCATTTAAGAGAAGGGGTCTCCTGCGTAAGGATACACTGGAATCGACTCTTATGTTTTGTCTTAACATGGCTCCAAGAGCCCTAGGTTGATGTGTTTGGAATCTCTTAGTAGACCCATCTCATATCCATGGAAAAATGTTTGGTTTTTGGCCTTATTGGTCATTGTTATATGGATTTCTATTGTGGTATACTTACAAGTCTAAATTTTCAGTGTGTGTACTAGGACCTTAAGCTTGTCAATCACCTCAAGCTCGAGGTCTTAGCTCTCTATTTCAGGGTTTCATATCATTTTGGTGTTTGGTTGAAGTACAACATGGTGCACCTATCCTTCGACAAAGGAACCTTGACTAATGAAGCTTGTGGGCATAATAGAAATGCAGGTCAACGACGAGGAAGCATCCAACCCCAACTACGTCTAGTTTGGGGTAAGGGTTGAAAATCCACTTCTAGTCTCATTCGAGAATCTTCCCAGTCATACCAAATCGACTCTCAGATTCGTCAGTTAATCTCAGGTTGGGAAGAAGAATTAACCAACAGGTAGTTGGTGCAGATGTGGATATGGAGGAATGGCAAGATCTAGTGCGGGATCTTGGACACTCTAGAGGTTGGTCTTCGCAATATAAACATGTTGTCTGTATTTACTGGTTGATGAAGAATATCGTGGCAAGAGATTTGACGACTCCCTCAATTAGTCCCTCCAAGAATGATCCTAGACTCCAGGAATTTCATAAGGAATTTCATGTTATACAATTCCAGATTCTTCAACAGAATTCCCACCTCAGCCACATAGAAAAACATATTCCATGTCTCCCTAAGATGGAATTACCTGGCTCGAGTGTGAAAGACCCAACACATGTGGATTCTTCACATGATTAGTAGCATGTCTTGCAACGTTTGGGCTTTAATTTTTGCTTTGTATAGATGAAGGCTTTGCAAACTTTGATATTATGTTTTAGTTATCTATATTTTAAGAGAATTAAGGATAATCAAACATATATAGCTTTGCCATAGTGTCTCAAACTATTTTGTTTTTGGATGGCATATAATGTGGTTAGGTGGCCAACAGATCTAGTTTCCCATTGGGCAAGTTGAGACCACCTAACCATCGTAATATGGATGTAACTTGTCTTTTTTTGATGAAAATGAATGAAAAAAGTCTTGTGAAGCTTACAATATATATATGATTAATGAAAAATGAGAGTGTAATATAAAAGAAGAAATTCATATGATTAAATTTCATGTGGTTTGAATATCTATTTTAAAAAATTAAAAATATAATTATCCCCTATACAGTCATGGAACCTTTGTGAAAACTTCTTCAATGCAACAATAGACAAGTTGTTTGCAATCGTATCATTAGAGATCAAAGGGATAAAAGAGGAATTGATGTGCGGGAAATCTTGCTAAGAAAATTTGCCCCGTTCGTTAGAATCGGCTACTCCCACAAAACTAAGAACCCAACAAATAATTGTCTTTATATAAGATAACGTGAATGGTAAGTGAAATAGCAGCTTCAATATAAGCATGAGACAGTATTAGCCTGCAAGCTGACGGACTTAGGGCTTTGTCTTAATTGTTAACTATTTTAAATGAGTTTCATCTTAATTGTCATTATCTTAAGTGAACATTGTCTTAAATATAAAATTTTGTCTTAAAATATTTTTGCCTCAAAATATCTTAAATATAATTTTTTATCCTAAAATATTTTTTTCTTAAATATAAAATTTTATATTTAAAACAATTCCATTTATATTAAATTTTAATGTAAATTAACTAAAATAAATGACTTTGATTTGTTTGGTCTCTAAAAAAATCTTTGAAAAGGCCACAAGACCAAAACAATTTCACAGCTATCAATATTATGGGGTTAAAAATGATCAAACCGACATGAGAGTTGCAGACACCGTTGGTGGCTTCCTAACCTGCACGTATGTTACTTTGAATTTCTATCATTTTATATTAATTAAAATAATAATAAAATTATAAGTTACTTCGGTTAATATTCCAAATAAATTAATAGCTGTTGGAATGTTTCAGAATTCCAAAACAATAAAATTCCCTTCCTTAACACAGAGAAATATTTAAAATTTCACTCTCAAACAGAGTTTTCACATAAAAAAAAAATCGATTTCATATAATAAAAAAAAACTGATGTTACAGATTCTTCCTCAAAAGAGGGATTTACAATTACTGGACTGTTACAATACACAGTGCCAGATAAAACTGTTCTCTATCTCACACAGAAAAATACTCTGTCTTTTCTAAAAACATTCACTGCTGTGAATACTCTGTTTTCAAAAAAAAAAAACTCTGCTGTTATGTGTAATTAAAAAAAAATTACAACTCTCTGTCTCTGCTTTTAAAATACGCTGCTGTGTATATAAAAACATTACCAACAATATGGCTTTGTTCTGTGTATTACAAGACAAAAATATCTCAAAATATCTCAGTCCTGTTTAATGTCATTCATTGACACAACCACTAAATTCACCGCTTGAATAATTCTTAATGGCTTCAATAACTTCTGTCAGCACCGCTCTAAAATGCATTGATGGCAAATTGTTTGCTGGCACTGCTGTTCTTTTCTTCCCGCACTGCTGTGCACATTCATTGTTCTGTGTATTACAAATAATACACCTCTCTCTCATACTGCTAGGCATAAAAAAATTTACTGTGTATTGCAATACAATATTTGCCTCACGGGCCTTTTTAATATATATATGTGTTTCATATATTAAAAATAAAAACAAATAACTTTAAAACATTTAAAACCAACTATTGGTTTAAATATGTGCGATGGGAAATTAAAATTAAACCCAAATTCTTATGCGTGCATTCATGTGGGCCCTCCACTGATGACATCAGCAGATATTTCGAGGGGGTTCAAACCACCGTCGGCCTGCCCTCATCGACCCCCGCAGACTTTGCTTGCCGCCCTGTCTCTTGGGCAGTTGAAAATTAATTCCAACACTCCCCCTTAATTTCAACTGCTGGGTTTTCCTGCATACCCATGCATTTCCTGAAATGTTCAAAGCTTTTCTGCGCAAGTGGCTTTGTGAGGATATCTGCAAACTGATCCTCTGTTCTGCAATGCTGCAAAATAATCTCGCCATTGCTAACCAATTCCCGTATGAAATGAAACTTGGTGTCAATGTGCTTTGTTCTTTTATGAAAAACTGAATTTTTAGACAATGCAATAGCTGAGCTATTGTCACAAAATATCACTGTCCCTTTTCCCTGTTCTTGACATAAGCTTCTCAACATTTTTCTCATCCAAACTGCTTGACACGCTGCTGCTGTAGCTACCACATATTCCGCCTCTGCTGTAGACAATGCTACAATGGGTTGTTTCTTAGAAGCCCATGAAATGGCTCCTGAACCCATATGAAAAACATAACCGGAAGTGCTCTTCCGGTCATCAACACTTCCAGCCTAATCACTGTCAGTGTATCCAACTAAATCTGAACATTCTGAAGTAGTATAAAAAATACCAAACCTTTTAGTACCTTTAACATACCTCAAAATTCTTTTTGCTGCTTGCCAATGTGCATCTTTTGGCTTTTCCATGAATCTGGAAATCAAGCTAACAACATGCATTATGTCCGGCCTAGTTGCAGTCAAATACATAAGGCTGTCAACTATGCTCTTGTATAAACTAGGATCAAAATCCTTGTTGTTGTCCTCTCTGCTAAGTTTTAATCCCATCACTGTGGGAGTGATCGCTACTTTTCTCTCCTGCATATTAAATCTTTCCAGCACTTCATTAACATATTTTTCCTGTGAGATAAAAATCTCATTTTCATCTTTTTCTACTTCTATTCCTAAGAAGTATTTCAACAAACCCATGTCATTCATTTCAAATTCTTCTTTCATGACTGTTTTAAAATGTTCAATAAGGTAATCATTGTTACCTGTAAAAATAACATCATCAACATATAAAACTACAACCAATATTTTTCCATCTTTTTCTTTGATGTAGAGGGTGAGTTCTCCCTCACACTTTTCAATACCATTTTGCAGTAGATATGAATCTATCCTACTGTACCATGCTCTTGGCGCTTGCTTCAGCCCATAAAGAGCTTTCTTCAACTTGCACACTTTGTGCTCTTGGCCTTTCTTTTCATAGCCAAGAGGTTGTTCAATGTAAACCTCTTCCATTAACACTCCATTCAGGAATGCTGACTTCACGTCCATTTGGTAAACTTTCCATTTGTTTTGTGCTGCTATAGACAACACTGCTCTCACGATTTCCATTCTGGCAACCGGTGCGAAAGTTTCCTCATAATCTATGCCATGCTTCTGTTTATAGCCTTTGACAACAAGCCTTGCCTTGTGTCTCTCTATCTTGCCTTCAGCATTACTCTTGGTCTTGTAGACCCATTTAACACTAACATCTTTAATTTTGGAGTTCAGTCCAAATCCTGCTTGTCTTTTCTATGGCATATTCTATCCATAACATCTATCAATTTTTTATCCTTAATAGTTTCTTCGAAATGAACAGACCATCAGCTATGACAATATAAACTCAGCAAAGAATTGATACCTTCATTAGCTAAATCTTGTTCATAAATTTCTTTTCAAACTTTCCCACTTACTCTCTTTCTTGAGGCACAAGGAAGAAGCACTTGAATTTCCTCCTTGTGGTGTGCTTGGAGAAGCACTTTCATTTCTCCTCAAGGGTGTGCTCTGGTGCTCTTTTGTTGGTGTTGCTATTTGGGGATGTATTTCAGCCAACTCATTATCATTCTCATCATGAGATAAACAGTGTTTAACATTTACTGTCTTCTCTATGCTTCCATCCCAAGCTTCCTCTTCAATGAACTGAACATCTCTGCTCACAATAAACTTCTTGTTGGATGGGTTATATAACCTGTAGGCCTTGGATTCCTCACTGTATCCAATGAAAATACATTTCTCCCCCTTGCTGTCCAACTTCTTCCTTAGCTGATCCGGAATGTGTGCATAAGCCACATATCCGAAAACTTTCATGTGTGTGACACCTTGCTTTGTGCCACTCCATGCCTCTTCCGGCACTTTGTTCATAACTACTTTTGTAGGGCACCTATTCAAAATATACGCTGCACAATGGACAGCTTCTGCCCAATAATCATTAGGCAAGTGCTTTGCCTTTAACATACTCCTCACCATGTCCATTATGGTTCGGTTCTTCCTTTCTGCTACTCCATTTTGCTGCGGAGTATATCTAGTTGTAAATTGTTTATGAATACCATTTTCTCTACAAAAACGTAGAAAATCTTTAGAGATATACTCACCTCCTCTATCAGTCCTTAAGACTTTGATATGCAGCCCACTTTGATTCTCAACAAGTGCTTTGAAATTGCAAAATTTTTCAAACACTTCACTTTTATTTTTCAAAAAGTAAACCCAAGTTTTTCTTGTAAAATCATCTATGAATGTTAAGACATAGTGGCTGCTTGCAAGCGATGGAGTTTGCATTGGTCCACACACATCTGAGTGGACAATCTCTAAGGGTGCTTTTGCCCTTATGCTTTTCCCGGAAGGAAAACTTTCTCTGTGTTGTTTCCCAAGAATACAACCTTCACAAAGGCTGTCCGGTTTCTCTATCAATGGTAAACCACTTACCATTCCTTTCCTCTTCAACAAATTAAGACCTCCAAAGTTGAGATGTCCAACTAAATGCTATAACCAATTATCATCATCCTTTTATTTTGCTTTGAAAGCCCCTGCAACCGTCGCTTTCTTCACCATTTCAAAGTCAGTTTATTCACAGAGAAACATCCTCGTCTTGTCATCTTCAAAGAATACATTGTTTGTCAGAGTTATCCATGATGGTACAAACATCATTATCAAAGAAAACATTATACCCCTTATGGATAAGCTGTCCAACACTTAAGAGGTTACACTTCATTCCTGGAACATAATAAACATCTGCTATGGTTTTCCTTGCACCTAATCTTGTTAAAACATTTACATCTCCTTTTCCCATAACAGAAACTTTGCTATCAGTTCCTAGTGTGACTTGTGACTGCACACTCTCATCTAACATGGAAAACATGGCTATGTTTCCTGTCATATGGTTATTACAACCGGAGTCTAGAAACTATAAATCCTCATTCTTTTCTACCCATATTATGTTTTTAAAAAATAAATTATTTAATGCTTATTTTCTTTTTGTGAAATTTGCACTAGTTTCACTTTTTATATCATTCGCTTCTTCTTTTCTACATCTATTTAGCATAATGACCATATTTTACAATGGTAACATTGGACATTGGATTTGTCATACCTTTGTCTCGATCATTCTAGTCACCACTTTCATTACCGCCGCTCTTGGCCATGGTCGTGATTGGATCGTCGCACCTTTGAGTGAATGAAGGGCTGTCTTTTCCACCTCTGTTTTGGCTTCTGCCTCTTCCTCTTCCTCTGCCTTGCCCTCTTCCTCTTCCGAAAGACATCTGGGTCTTAAAAGCATGTTCAAGAGATGAGTTTTCACTCCTACCCAATCTCTTTTCATGAGTCATCAGTGATGCATGTAGCTCATCCACTGAAAACTTTGTGAGATCTTTAGTCTCCTCTATGGTGGTGACAATCACATCGAATCTTGAGGGTAAACTTCTCAAGAGGTTTTCCACAATCCTCTTGTCTTCAAAAGTCTCTCCGTGAGATCTTATTTGTGTGACCATTCCAATCACATGAGTGAAGAATGAGTCAATAGTATCTGACTCTTTCATACAGAGAGTCTCAAAGTCTCTCCTCAGCAACTGAAATTTTGTTGTCTTCACTTTCTCCATTCCTTGGTAGGCTATCTTGAGAGTTTCCCATGCTTCTTTGGATTTCTTAGCTGCTGCTATCCTTGGAGACACACTCTCATGCACTTCTTGATACAATAAGAAAAGAGCCTTGGCATCTTTCTTCTTATTGTTCTTCAACTGTTCTCTTCCTGCTTGATTTAAAATATAAAACTCTGCTTCATTTGCTGGCTCTTCAAAGCCATCCTCAATTAATTCCCATAACTCTTGTGAGGTAAATAAAGCTCTCATAGTTATTGACCAGTAGTCATAATTTTTCCCATTAAATTGTGGGAGATGGATATTTCCCAAACCCATACCAGTGCTGGCTCCAGCCATTCTGCACTCTTAACTATGATTCAAAAACACTTGACTGTGTGCTTAAAATTAACTGACTGTTCTGCAACAGTAACACAAAACTGTATAGAGAAATACCTTTGGGTTCTTTTGGTTGAGTCTTCACACTACTGGAGAAGCTGCTGCAACAAAGAACTCATTTCCTTTAGCTTATTTGACCTTCAAATAGCCTGGACTAGCTCTGATACCATGTTGGAATGTTTCAGAATTCCAAAACAATAAAATTCCCTTCCTTAACACAGAGAAATATTTAAAATTTCACTCTCAGACAGAGTTTTCACATTAAAAAAAAAATTTCTATTTCATATAATAAAAAAAACTGCTGTTACAGATTCTTCCTCAAAAGAGGGATTTACAATTGCTGGATTGTTACAATACACAGTGCCAGATAAAACTGTTCTCTGTCTCACACAGAAAAATACTCTGTCTTTTCTAAAAACATTCACTGCTGTGAATACTCTATTTTCAAAAAAAAAAAACTTTGTTGTTCTGTGTAATTAAAAAAAAATTACAGCTCTCTGTCTCTGCTTTTAAAATACGCTATTGTGTATATAAAAACATTACCAACAATATGGCTCTATTCTGTGTATTACAAGACAAAAATATATCAAAATATCTCAACCCTGTTTAATGTCATTCATTGACACAACCACTAAATTCACCGCTTGAATAATTCTTAATGGCTTCAATAACTTCTGTCAGCACCGCTCTAAAACGCATTGATGGAAATTGCTTGCTGGCACTGCTGTTCTTTTCTTCCCGCATTGCTGTGCACATTCACTGTTCTGTGTATTACAAATAATACACCTCTCTCTCATACTGCTGGGCATAAAAAAATTTACTGTGTATTGCAATACAATATTTGCCTCACGGGCCTTTTTAATATATATATATGTGTTTCATATATTAAAAATAAAAACAAATAACTTTAAAACATTTAAAACCAACTATTGTTTTAAATATGTGCGATGGGCAATTAAAATTAAACCCAAATTCTTATGCGTGCATTCATGTGGGCCCTCCACTGATGACATCAGCAGATATTCCGAGGGGGTTCAAACCACCGTCGGCCTGCCCTCATCGACCCCCGCGGACTTTGCTTGCCGCCCTGTCTCTTGGGCAGTTGGAAATTAATTCCAACAATAGCAACATGACAAGCAAGTTGACGCTTCGAATTCCCAGTCTGAATTCTGAGTGATGTCGACGTCCGCGGTACATCGAACCCATCTGCAATGGTGTTATACACCACGCATTTTCAGAAGGACAAGCCGTCAATCAACAAACGGGCAAATAATTTCGTTACGGAATGAAGCTTTGGCCGGGCAACGTGGGGAAAAAAATTAAAAGGCAAAAAAATAAATAAATAAATGGAGTTGTTTAATTAGACGTAGGATTGGTCGGAATAATTAAGAAATCTAACAATAACAAGTGTTTGAATCATGATTTTGATGGTGGAAATAGATTCAACAACATCAAAAAAATTTAGGGAACCCAGAATATTAAAGTTTGATAGTTATAACGTGGCTTTACAAAAATCTCTACCAGATTTTCTTAAAATCTTACTAGAATTTCCATGATTTTCAAGGTGAAAAATTAGCCTAATTAGACTAGGGCACGGCCAATTAGTTAAAACAGTTAAAGTATTTTACATGATTTAAAGTGGGTAAAGTATTTTCCATGATTTCCAAATGGCTAAAGTAGGGCTAAAGTATCTCCCCTCATTGGCAATGGGTTTTGTCAATGTCCATGACCTAGAGTTAGCTCACTCCACAAGCACGTATGTGTTTGAAAGCTAGGAAACTAAGTGCCTTAGAGAGATAGAAACAAAGGTAACAACCAGTTCGAGATCTCTCAATGATACAGTTTGTGTAGAAGTTACAAAACACAATTAGTAGATAAAATGATGCTATCATGCAATTACTCAATTCTTGTTGCTATTGAGTCAACACCTAAATGCATGAGACCACCTATCTTTACCAATATTGAATATTTTTCTCATCCACACAGAGAATAGAACCATGATAAAGGGGAAACAAAAGGAACGAACTATCACCCTAAAATTTGAAAGAAAGAAATAGACTTGCTTTTGATTTGTTGACCCTTTTGTCTTCTTTACACCAATAAAGCTTTAAATTTCAAACCCTATGATGAAACAACAATATAGGAATCCATGCAATGAAATCAAACAAGAGATTATAATATTTTACTTCCAAAGGCCACATAGCTAGAAAGGGGGAAGCACTCCAACAACCTAGCAATGTGAGAATTACGAAGAGAAAAATATCAATTGTAGCATAACAAATAACCCTAACTCCTAGGAAAATACCAAAGAGAGGTATATGAATTAGTGACAACCCTGATTAGCCACCAAAATTTAGTGCACCAATGAGGTACTGAATACCTAGCATAAGACCCCTGCTTAGGTTGTACAAAAAATTATTGTCAAGGGCTTAGCGAGGGAAAACACGCATCAATAAAAGCATTGGAGATGACCTCCCACCATCGAGAATTCAACAAGTTATATTTCCACTAGAGAGGCCTTTAAGGAGCCTGTAACAAATTCCAATTAGGGAAAATCCTAGGAAACTCTCAAAAGACAATTTTGCACAGTATGGAGGATATAGGGAATTTTTCCTTCCACCCTTCTATTAAAATCCTTGTATTAACTCGACCAAAATCTTCCCACAAATTCCATGCCACTATGGTTAGCCATCCAAGGTAAAGAAGCACCAACAGTAGAAGAACCAAAATAAAAACATTGCAACAACGAGAACTTATGACTCAAAAGGAGAAACAATGAACAATCCATGTAAATTGGGAATTATACCATACCAGAAATCGAGATATATAGGAAAACAACCTCTTATGCCACCCAATTTTGCTTACTTTGAGGATTCAAACATTAATGGACCAAATGTGGGAGACTCCAAGCTTCCTTCTTAGTCCCACGTGAAGGATTTCCTTGGAAACCTCCCCTTCATGTTTGAGATAATTTAACGCCATCCCCTAGAAGTTACATGTGTAAAATTATGGGGTTGCTCACTGAAATGAAATTGTCGTCTCATTCTTTAGTCGTGAAAGGTGAACTTGATGGAAACACAAGCTGGTATTAACATCTGTGGGGGCAAGGGTTGGGATGTTGCGACTGCCTCCCGCATGATCGTCCTATGGGGTAGTGGCAATCGACCTCCTCTTGGCATGCACGTGTCACATCATGAGATGGGTTTATGATCTACATTATCCACATTATTATAAATCTTATAGAAATACTCTTCCTTTTTCTTTTTCTATATATATATATATATATATATATATATATATATATATATATATGTATATGTTAAATTATTTTTTTTATTACTATTTTTTTAAAATGTGAAATGTTAATAATTCTATATTATGCATCTAAGAGATTATACATCTCCATTATACTTTGAATTAGAAAATGCCTATAAATTTGAAGTATTCCTTCCACTAAGAATTATGGAATAATTGAAATTTTACTTTTAATTACTATTTGTAATTACTATTTCTTTCTCTATATATCAAATGATATACAATTATTAATTACTATTTGCAATTACTATTTCTTTCTCTATATATCAAATGAGATACAATTATTTTACTCAAAGTGGATATCCAAATAGTTTATGTATAGTAACCATTAAATATTTCATATTAGTAAAAAATAAATAGTATTTCATATTCCAATATAGAAAGTGAAAATATAATAAATTAGTATTGAAATATTTTATATTCGGTAATAAAGGAATTACACATTTCAATGAAAAAAAGTAATAAAGGAAATAACATTTTCATAGTGTCTGATATATCACTTCAATTTAGACAGGGAATTGAACTAATAACGTCACATTAAAGAGTGCTTTAACAAAGAACCTAGTCACTATTTATCCAAAACTCTCTAAACAAAAATAATAGAATATGTTAAAAATATATATATATAATTATAAATAACCCCATATATATATATATATATATTGTAAATAATCCATACAACTTTATTTAAATGGGAAACTTATTAAATATTAAAATAATTAAATTTTAAAGAGATCAAACTCTTCCTCAAATTTTACTTTACCAAAAACTTTAAATTCATACTAATTTGAAATACACCATACTTATATTTTATAATAGGCAAAACATCTATATTAATTTAAACTAGCAGTTGTCCCAAAAGGTGCAAAGAGAGGCCGAGAGAATTTTTAAATCAAAAAAATTGTACAAGAAAATAGTAGTCTAAAAAAAGTCTATACACGTGTCATTTGGAGAGAAGAAAGATAGACGAAAAAGCAAGTGTATTGATTCAAAAAAGAAAGCCTATTGGCCTAATTACTAGCAATTGCACCATATGTTGCAAAGGAAACGCTGTAAAGCAGTAACATAGGAAATAGTAATATAGAAGAAAAAATCTTAAAATTTCAACCAAAGTTAGACTACCTGTAGTTTATTCAAAACTTATAATTATGTTTATAAATAACTAAAATTTCAATCCATAGTTAGGCTCATTCAACAATTTCAACCTATAGTTACGTTATCCCTGCCATAAGTATGTTTCAGTTTTTGTAGGATTCTAAACTAACCCAAAAAGCTTGATATGGGATGGGAGTTGGAACCACGCCACAAATTAGCTAGGTGTAAATTTTAGGCTGGAATTTGGTAAACAAAAAATTAAAACAAAATGCTAATGAGTTTCAATAGTTTTTTAATGGTGGAAATAGATTCAGCGTCATATCATGTCAAAAAAAAATTGTGACACCCAAAATCTTAATGTTTAACAACTATATCTCAAACTATCAAAAATATCTGGGAAATTTTATCATAATCTTGAAAAAAATTCCATTATTTTGACTTTTTCTATTTTTTTTCCATTGTTTTTCATTTTTCAAATATGAGTCTATGATTTACCTAGTTTGCCTAGTCCAAAAACTCTGCAACTTAACGAAAAAAAAAAAAAAAAAAACATTGATTTTTCCTGTGTTTAATATTCTGACCAGGATTTCCTAGGTTGCAAAGGGTTCCCTCACCTTTTTGGTATTCAGTCAGAATTACCAAGGATGAATGGGTATTTTAACTATTAATGTGAATGAATAAACCAGAAGCTTCTGAAGCTTCTTTGTTTAGCTTCTCAAACTCTTTTAGTAACGATTTGAATGCTTCAATTCATACAACCCCATCATATAGTTGACTGCAGCAAACTGAGCAATCATGCATCCCAAAACCTTCAAACAATTTCCCTTAACAGCCTATATGCCTCATCGAGCAGGCAGCCATATTCATGCATTTCAGGAAAGAATTTGAAAGATAACATACACTCTAATTTGTCAATGCTAAATGGCCTTTCTCCAAGTTGAAATCACATTATTATTTGTTTCTAGAAATAAAATAAATAAAACCAGCGATACCTTTCATTGCCTTGGCTCAGCTAGCTTATTTTGGATCCAATACCCAAACTTTGAAGTAGATTACCTTATTTTGTGAATCTGTAAGCTTGCCTCTTGTCCTTACTCCTGAATTCGAGTTCTTAAGACAACGAGGTGCATAGATATTATATATGTCAATCTCGTCATACTCATCAAACACTAAATTTACGGCCTTTGTGCATTCATCCGTCCAGTTGAAAATTTTGAAATTGCAAGTGCTCTTAATCAGATTATAGGTTTGATCAGAAATTATTGCATGGGTCCAAGCATAATCTACTATTCCTTCCCAGTCATGGAAGTCATCTGTTTCAGGATTACCCACCTGCACATGTCTAAAAATCCTGAGCAAATATTCAATGCCAACTGCATAAAACTTGCCTGCATAGCTTTCTCCTGCTATGTAAAATTCATGGGTTTTATACTGTGGGAATCTCTGGAACCATCTCACAAGGAATTCATATGAATCCTCGGCTGCAAAACCCACATTATTACGCCTCAATGGATCCTTTGCCACTATTCTAATATTATATAAGATAATACAATGGATCCTCTGCCACTACTCTAATATACGTCCCCTTTGAAAGGTCTGGACTATGCTTAACTAGGTCTTTGCTGCTGAAGTGAACCCTTGATATTGTTTCCAGTCTGCTGGGTATTTATGGTCCCAAAACCGGTCTAAAACAGTGCATTACAGCTTCATAACAATACCACTGTCAATCCGCCTGAATCAAGCCTCAATAATGATATTGTGCTGGGACCCATCTTTAGACAAGCATGCTCCTTTTAAAGGCAGTTTCATGGCGCATAGAGGAATAACACTTGGATGGCATGTTTCGACTTGTCCACATATGGTGTAATGATTTCTAACAAGGTTAAGATGACATCCAAATTTCCTGAGCATTGGTGGATTTGTAAATATTAATATGGAAACTTGGTCCCTCTCAGAAATAATGTTTGCAACCTCTTTGAATTGCCCCCTTGCAACTTAAATAGTGAAAGTTCAATCGTTTCTTCCACACATTTGCAAGAAGATTTTCTAACCAGTTAGCTTAACAGCAGCATCATCCACTTGAACTTGAACCAGAGTACACTCGATGCAACCCATAGATATTCATTTTCAGGGGTTTTGAACCATTTATTTCACCAAGTATTCCATTTCAGCCAAGACGAACAAAAGAGGTGGCTGAATCACATCAATACTGCTAAAATCAAAGCCACGAACAGCTGAAAGTCATTATGAAAACAAAGCTCACACTGCTGGACCTAAACTCCTTCCAGTCTTCATCAAACATCCAATTCCTAATCACTGCTATAATAAGGGTAATGTCTCAAAAATGGACATGCATTTCTGAGCGGTAACAGGACCAAAAATATTCCAGTTAAGTGGTATTGTGCTAGAAGATTTGCTGACCTAGGTTTAGAATGATTACTAGTTGGATTTCTAGGGAAAGTCATTGTTGGTTATGTATATTTTCAGCCTACAGAGGAGGTCTATGCAATTCCTGCGACTTTTAATGGGGAAAAACTTAATAGGGAACTGGGGCAAAAATACCATGGGCTAAATTGGTTAATGTTCTTTTCAAGCGGATAATTTTTTTTGGCAAAACCAAAGCAGAATTCCAAGTCCCAAAAAAAACCAATTACCTAAAAAGTACCTGGAACCCAAATCTCTTGGAGGATACAGGTATTTGGAAAACCAGGCCCTGGGACAGTATTCATACAGACCCTTTACTAATCTTTAAATTTAAAAAAATATACAACATAAATAAGATTGCAACCAACCTGATTATTTGGGTGAACTGGAACCACCCTCCTCTTTATCGCTTTGATCCTCCTCTTGGTTGGAACCAACATCATGAAATTGGTCGTCAGGATCGTGACGAGAATCCAGGGACTTGTCCATGGCGTCCTTGCCTTTATCCAGAAAAGGTTTGAAGGCAACCTGTGCGGTCAACCAGGCCAGAGCCAAGCCAGCAACTAGTATAATAGTGGATTTGAAAGGGCCCATGGTAGATTTTTCTCTGTGAGTCATTTAAACTGCTCAACCTTTCAAGGGGAAACCAGAACGAAAATACAATTTCAAGCCAAGATTAAAAGTTGCTTGCCATACCGACTCGCCAAAAATCTTTTTGAAGAAGTTGTCAACGGAAGCCATAGTTTGGATGGTAAGAATAGCTTGGAATATTTGTTCATGGAAAGGCCTGTGCCATTCGTTTTGACCTGAAAAGGGCCCAATTCTTGTGCTGCTCCATAACCGATGGATGAACATCTAGGGCCTGCAAATGCCCAAAAGAATTCATATATCAGTTATTCAACAGGAGTTCAACTCACTTGATGTCAATGAAGTTCAGAGGAATATATTCATTCAATATATACTTTCCCGCATAGCTCTCGCCTGCTACATGAAATGGGCGCCCACGAAATTCCTATTGCAATCTGCTTGCAATTTCTGTGTATTCATCGACACTGTTTCGTTTCTCCTCGGCCGCTTTAGTGTTTGGTTTCTCCTGAGCGGCTTCAGGGTTTCTTCAGAAATTAGTGCGTTCTTTCATCTCTAGGTTTTCATCATATTTTTTTCTGTAACTGTATTTAATCGTAAGGTTCAAATGGTTTCAATCGTCTAACATTCATATCAATGATGTACAATGGTACACGTGGCAATTTAGCAAAGTTGTTTTCAAATAAGAACGCTTTACAGCGTAAATATTTGTATTTTAGTATATAAATATTCATATTTTAATTTTAAAAATGCATTATAATAAACAACCCTCATCTTTGGACCACCTACCAATAGTGTCTTCACCGTTGCATTTAGAAATTCTGTTGTTGCTGCCACAACAGCTTCCAAACTTTTAAGATTGCTGAGTCCAAAAGAAACCATGTAAAAAAAAGATTAGGATTAACTAAAGATCAATGATTAATAATAGAAATTCATTATTTCAAATTTAAAGCCATAATTAAATTTGGAAATTAACAAAATAAAATTAGCTTCAAACTTGCTAGAATGGCCCAGTTCGAGTACTGGCTAAAGCAATAGAACACCACTGCAAACAGAAAATGCAAAATATCCACAGTATCGTGTAGCAAGATCTAGACTAACCTAGATTGAAGCACGTGGAAAAAAAATTAAGATAATCACAAGATCAATATAATATATCTCATGCAAATACTTGTGCCCACGACATTTAAATTTTGCAGGATACATTCGGGAAGATACAGTGAATATGAATGCAGACCCACATCTTGACAATTAACCGAAAACGGAGACATATATTTTGATCCTCACTTTTGAAGGACCCAATCAAAGATACATCACATTATTATAAGAGTCGGAGTTCAAGTTCAAAGTCCACCCTTTGTTGCAGGATGCAAGCACATCTTAAATTTTTAATGCTTTTCATTGTGTGTGAGTTCAATTTTTAATAACTGAAAAGTCGAGATAGTCTTGGAAAATTAATGGGAAAGTTGTCACTTGACAGATGGAGTCCAATCTCTGTCTGGTGAATTACTGGGATTCATGTTGTAAATCCCTATGCCTTCCTTTTTGCTTTATTGTAGCCCGTTTTTATAAATTGACTACTTTTTATATAAAGGTTGATGCCTGATTGAGTCTTGCTAGCATTACGTTACTGGATCGAGAAGCCTGTACTTGTGTGATATGAAGAACTTCTTGAAATAGAGCAGGCATATGCTTGCTGATGTTCCAGTGACCAAGAAGGTCTGCATCATCTACACGAATAGAGATGTATGTTGGAAGTATTGCTGTAATAATGAAATTCTAGGTTTTGCATATTTTCTCTTTGGTCTTGTTGCTACTAGCAATGGTGGGTATTAGTTGTTCATTCCCTTGATCTAGTAAATGCTAGAAAGAAGTTCTTGAGTGCAAACGTTTTTTTACAGAAGTCTTGAGCAACCATTTTCTGGTGCTGTGAAGTCTAGTAACTGATCTTATGTTATCGTAGGTTGGCAAGGTTGAGTAGAGCTTGTTTGCATGATGTTCCCTTAGTCTGCAGTTTCGAGCAAGTAGTCTTTCGTGCAAAAGTTTATACTTGAGGCTAGTATTTTGAGTGGATATTACCATTTCTCCTTGGGCTAGTAGTTTCCAATAAGGTATTTGAGATTTGCTTGATTTAGTAGAAAGCTGACAAGAGTAAGCACTACGCTTATTAAGTTTGCCTTGTCATATCACAATCCTAGCTTGAAGTTACCAATTGTTTTGGATAATTATAATGTTTTCATATTCGACTTGGGATTCTATGTCTATGTGACTTTCTTATATAGTGTGTTCTATGTAGTATGTTTATTTTCATGTTGTTAGCCAATAGCTACACCATTTTGTTGTATAACCAGGTCATAAAAGTGCAGACAATTACTCCTCTCCTCGGGAGCGATATTGAAGATAAGCATTATAGTGAACATTAGTCTTTCAGCAATTTTTTTTGGTGAGGTACATTGCACTGATTAAAGTTTCTACAGCAAGCCAATAGACACCTCAATAAGAGTGTGGCGTCACTATTACTGATATCCAAATTCAACCACACATTTTTTGAATTAATAGAGTAATAGTATGTGTAAGCTTTCAGGTAAATTGAATAAGTTGGCACTTGTACAGCTAAAGTGACCACGTCATGAAGATACACGCGACTGTCTGAGTGGATAACTCAGGGTTTTGTTAATGTTTAGCATTTCTTACGTTTTGAATTTATTTGATGGAAGGGTGGATCTGCCTAATCCAACTCTTAATCAGATTTATGAGGTGGGAGGGTGGATGTGCCCAATCCAACTCTTAATCATATCACTAATTTTTCTATTCTCTGCTATTCTTTTCTTAATTAGGGTTTGGGTTTCAAGGTGATTTCTTTTCATTCAATAAAGTGTGTTCACACACATCCATTGCAAAAACAGTTAACAAATCGTACCGTAGGACTACCAATGATTTAATGCCTGGTTTGGTTAACATGTGCCTTCTGATAAAGAAAACTCTCAGTTCCTGGGCACCGAAGTTTACTATGCAATTTTTCTAAGAGTATCATCATCATGGGTTGACCCAGCGGTACTGCATCTGATACCTGTGGTATGCTGCCTGAACTGGCAGTAGCACAACTGATATCTGTTGTTTGCTACCCAGACTGGTGGTATCACCTACAAAGCTGTGGTGTACCACAACTGATACGCAGTTACTAGGTAGATGAAAATAACAAGGGTTCTGAGTTTTGGAGGAATTTCCGCATAGCTGCTTAATCAATCAATTTGCCTATTGCGAGTCTGGAAATGGAAATATAGATAATGTTTAAGTTAAACCTCTAAATCAATTAAGAAACTGTAAAAAGTGACTTTTAACAGCTTTAAAGTTTGTGGTAAATTTTTTTCACATCCAGAATATAACTTTCAGAATAAATTCTATTTACTAAATTGAGTGCAATCACCACAACAAGCAGTCTAACTCACAGAATGACAATTCTTTCTTTTCTTGATTTCATTGCCAAAATGTAATTATATAAACCAAATATAAACACAAGGGTATGGTGCATACATTTCATGAAGGAGGAGGATATTAAGAAGATCATACAGAAAACTTGGGTGCATGGGAAAAGCTTTATCCAGTTAGTGAACTGGTATCTGGGATTCAACCCTGTCATGGAGGCGCCAAAAAATAAAGTGATTTGGGTGAAATTTCCTAGATTGCCCCTGGAATTCTGGACAATCAAATATCTGCAAGCTATTGGAGATTCAATCGGAATCACCAAATACATCGATCCAAATATCATCGGTGCAACAGACAAGTGCATTGCTTGGTTGTTGGTAGAAGTCAACTTTGCAGTAGGCTTACCCAGGGATGTCAACCTCATATGGGGACAGCGCAGGCACAGGAAATGCGTGGACTACTGGGGAGTCCCGTTCCGCTGTTTGATCTGCCACAAAACTGGACATCTAAAAAACTGCTGCCCCTTCCGTCACAGGAGACAACGGAATTTGGACTCTCATAATGTTATTGCTGATGAGGAGGCTAGGAGAGATACTTCCACTCATGAAGAAGACACCAGTGATGCACCTTCTCTCCGTATCCCAGGTAAGCTACTTTTACCTTCATCTAGCGATGAGGAATATGCCACTGACAAGGAAATTTTTGTAAATGAATGACCATCAGATGACAACCTTCTTTTGGCCCCATTAGATGGTGCCCTGCCCTCCTTGATTCCGCTGACTTCAAATCATACATATTTTCTCTCAAATTCCATTCCACCTTCGGAACCTCTTTATGATAAGACCTTCCCTTGTATGCCTCCATCATGTTCGCCTTCACAACACCCCAACACTGTTGATGATACAAAACTTAATCCAAATCTGGCGAATCTGGGCACATTCCCGAAGCCATCTTTTACTAGCCCTTCCAGAATTCCCGCCATACTGGACAGTCCTTCTTAACATCTTCCAATCAGGACGAAACTGGACGATAACATGGGAACCTCTTCCATCCATCCCTCGATCTCCGGCCCTGATAGACCTGATTTTTCTTGCCATCCGGATCCACTTCTCGTCGTCTCTCCCTCAATGCCTCCATTAGAATTGGCATCGCCATCTCCTTCCCATCCAGACACCATATCGAACATCCCTGAATCTCCTCATAACACCGCAAACTATGATATTGATGCTCTATTAGACAATCCCGCACTTGACCTTGCGGCTCTCATGGTCTTTGACACTATTCCTAAACAGGTAGAGATCTCTATTACTCCATAGGATGTCGTGAATATCACCATTCGCAAGAAAACAAAACATGTCTCTAGACACTATAGAGGAAGGCTGAAGGCAAGGACTCTTTTCAATGACGAGATGTTGGAACTAACTGTCATTCCCATCACTTCCATCGAGGATGAAGGGGCGCTTAGAGCAAGCAATCCCCAGCAGGTACCAATATGAATGCGATCCTCTCGATAAATTTGCGCGGCATGGGTGGCCCGTCGAAGCTCTTCCGCCTGCGTGACATTTTGAAGACAGTAAATCCAAGCATTGTACTTATTCAAGAAACCCTGAGCGAAAGAATTAAGGCTATTCGGAACATTCTCACTATATGTCCGGGCTGGCAGGCGGTAGCAATCGATGCTGTGGGTCATGCTGGTGGCATGATGGTTGTGTGGGATCAATGAGTTGCAAAATTTTTGGTGTATAGGTTCTTCGGAGGCATTATCTTATCGGGGTGTATAGCTGGCATTCAGGAAGGTATAAATAACATCAATGTTTACGCCCCATATCATGACCGTATTCCTTTTTGGAATCACATCAGTAAGTCAGGCATTCTGGCCCTGTCTAATTTGATATTCATAGGCGATTTCAATTCAACTCTTCTCTCTGATGAGTCCTGGGGAGAGAAGAGTCGACGTGACCCCTTGGCTGCATATATCGTTGATATCTTTGACCGGGCACACATGTATGAAATTCACCCCAACCCCGTTCTTCCTACCTGGAAAAACAAGAGGATTGGGCGAGATTTCATCGGTAAACGTCTAGACAGCGCGATGGTCAAGGAGCGTCTGTTGGACATCATGGGGGCCTTCCGCTCCTTCTTGCACATTTCAAATATCTCAGACCATATGGCGGTGGTTCTGACTTGGAATCGAGATGAAATTAGGAAGGGAGTATCATTTAAGTTTAATCGTGCATGGCTACTAGATTCGAAATACAACCAGCTCATCAGATCACAGTGAGCTGCCTTTGATAATCCGAATGGTTTAACAGGATATTCCTTATTGCACAAAAAGATTTGTATCTTAAAGAGGCTCACCAAAGCGTGGGGGATAGAGAAAAAGAAAAAGCTCAGGGAGGAGTACCATTTCATCTCAAAATCTCTAACCATGTTGTTTGCAAAATTTGGAAATGGCGTCCCTGATGTACAGACCTTCAAGGAAATGGAACTGCTCAATTTGCGAATGCGGGAGATATTGAGAGTGGAGGAGATCACTTGGAAACTAAAAAGTAGGATCACCTGGTTGAAAGAAGGTGATATGAACACCAAATTTTTTCACTGCTTTGCTAGTGAGACAAGAAAAAGGAAGGCCATTTGGTCCATTAAAAAACCAGATGGAGACGACGTTTTTTCCATGGATGATATCATGACTGAAGCCTTTAACCATTTATTTGCATTCTATCAATCTGAGCCCTGCATTTCTGTAACTAGTCAGGAATGGATCTTATAGCAGACTCCTCAAATGTTTGATGATGTAGCAATTCTGAGAGTAAACACTGAAACTAAGGAGGAGGAGGTTGAATGGAATCTCAAATATTTTGCCAAGGACAAATGCCCTGGTCCTGACAGATGGCCACTGGAGTTCTTCATTAATTTCTTTGACATTATGGCTAATGAATTAACTGAGATGGTGGAATTCATCAGGATCACAGGACATATGGAAGCCAGCATGAACTCCACTTTCATAACTCTCACTCCCAAATCATCTGATCTGCAGACTTTTCTTGACTTCAGACCTATCGCTCTGTGCAACATATTGTGTAAAATTACTTCCAAGATTATTGCAAACCGGATAAGAGACACATTATCAGCGCATATCTCTAAGGAACAATTCGACTTTCTAAAAGGCCGATCCATCCATGACACTTTTGCTATAGCGCAAGAGGTCTTGCACTCGATGCATGTCCAGAAAAATGAGTCTGCTATCATAAAGTTAGATTTATATAAGGCTTATGATACAGTTGAATGGTCTTTCATAAGGATGGTCATTCTCAAGATTGGGCTCCTGATTCACACTATTCGCTGGATAATGGCCTGCATCACAACAATCTCATATGCCATTATCATAAATGGTTTTCCAACCAGATTATTCAAGGCAGGAAGGGGATTCGTCAGGGCTGCGCGTTATCCCCCCTTATTTTTATCATCATCATGGATGTTTTTAGCAGAAAGATGCAGTTCGCACTTGCCTCCGGATTCATATGGGGATTCTCATTCTCAAATGAGGTAAGCATCACCCATTCACTGTTTGCTGATGATCTCCTTACTTTCTGCAAGATTAACAGAAATCATTGTTTTTATATTCATTACCTTCTGTTCCATTTTGGAAATGCAACGGGTTTGCACATTAACAAGAAGTCCTTCATTATGTTCCATTATGGAGATGAACAAGAAATTCGATTCATAGCCAGCTTCATGGGCATTCAAGTCAAGCGGGCTTCTGAGGGGTTATATTATTTGGAATTCAGAATCAAGACAGGCGGATATGGCATAAAAGATTGGATTTGGTTTTCGAACGAAATCAAAACAAAAATTGGCAAATGGACACATCGTTGGCTCTCCTTGGGAGGCAAATTGGTCATGATTCAATCAGTTTTATCACAATATATAGTATACTAGGGCCACATTTATTATATACCAGAAAATATTTTCTCCTCCATTAACAAAATATTGGCGAATTTTTTGTTGGGAGTCGCAGAGAAGAAGACCCGCATCCACCTGACCAAGTTCGAAAACATCTGCTTGCCCAAAGATATGGGCGGTTGGGGTATCCTCGATGTTAGATGTTTCAACAGGGCGTTGTTGTCAAAATCGCTTTGGAGGGCCATCTCTGGCAGCGGAGTATGGAACGATGTGATCGAGGCCAAGTTTTGCCAAGTGACACTTTGTATCTTCTTTATATTAAACAGCTGCCACTTCCCCGATACCTCTCCGGTATTTGGCTTGGTTTTCAAAAAATCTTCCCCTGTTTTTCCAACAGACTCACATGGTTTTTCGAGGATGGACGTCACATCCTTATTGCAAAGGAAAACATTTCGAGTATGCAAGGGGTCACCTTCCCAAATGGGCAATTAGCACACAGTCTCGCCCAGCGAGGAGTCTTTTTCCTCAGCCAAGTTATCCTCCGATGGTCAAATGAGGCCCCCATTCTTAAGGATGTAGAAATGATGGGGCTTGAGGGCCCAAAAGCAGATACCTGGTCGAATTATGTTAGGCAGTTCAAAGCGGCGGGGGTTTGTTACAGCAGAGAAGGAGACAAGATTATTTGGAATGGACCACTTTGTAAAAATGCCGTAATAGTCAAAGACTTGTACTTATACCTCATTGCACACAGATGTAACATTACAGTATCGAAGGAATTTTGGCCTTACTGGCACCAGTCCATCCCCACCAAGATCCTCCTATTTGGCTAGCTGGTGTGGAAGAGAAGAATTCTCACTTGGGACATGCTCATGCGAAGAGGATTCCTAGGGCCTAGCAGGTGTGTTCTGTGTGAGAAGGATGAGGAGTCTGCCCAACATCTCTTCTTTTATTGTCCCACTTCCAATCAGATCTGGAACCTTTTCTCCTCACACTTCCTTGATCCCTCATGGACTCTGAGTGAGTTTATGGGAGCGGTTATCAGCTTGGATAAAATTCATGGCAATTATCGATCCTTACCCTTCTTCATCATATGGGAACTCTGGTTGGTAAGAAACCGGTTTATTTTTTAGGGATGCAAATTCTCTATACAGGTCACCCATTCGGCTATTATGAAATGGATTGGCCTCTGCGATGAGTCTGCTACAAAAACTATGGATGGATCTAAAAGACTCAGACCGCACGCCATTTCAGTACCTGCTGTCTTCTTTGATAGGGCTTGCCAGAACAGAATAATGCGCTGCGGAGCCTGGATCAAATTATCTTCATCGGATCGCTTTCACATCTCATGGAATGTTGGCCCTGGATCTAACACAAGGGTAGAACTCCTTGCTTTATGGAGCGGTTTATTTGTTGCACATAATCTGGGGATACGAAACATACATATCTATGGGGATTCTGAGACTATCATCCGTGTGATTAATAATGATTCTTCCCTCTTGATCCCCATAGCTCAGGGATGGATTCGAATTTATGGCATAAATTAGGTAAGCCCCCGATTTCCCACATTTTTCGTGAACTTAACACCATGGCTGATGGCCTTTCAAAGAGGGGCATTTCTATGTATTTTGGTTCGATGAAGATAATCAAATACAATCAGGGTTCTCAGGTATGGTCCAATGACATCCTGATCCCATGATCCTCTTCCCCTTTGTTTAGATGAAGATATTTTTGCTGCTAGAATCTCTTTTCCCCTTCCCATCAGTTTTGGCTATTGCAACACTACTCATCATTAAAAATTTTGACAAGCGAGGTTGGCTTCCTTTCCGGACTTCTGCAAGCAAGCCTGATCATTAGAATGCTCTACATTACCTGCTCTGCTCCTTTTTATCAGCCTAGAGGAAGCCCGAATCTGTGATATGGCTTCACTTCCTTTCCATTAACTCTACAAGCGAGCGAGATTTATCTATTTCTCCCACAGGCGAGTGTGTTATATTTGATTGTTGTTTTTCATTTGGCCTCACTGTGGACGCATGACTCGAGTATGTCATCTTAGATTCTCCCTCAAGCAAGCGTGTTTTCAATGAATGATGTTATGCTATTTGTTTCCAATATGATCTTACATGCCCTCCCACTATGGAGACGCAACATCTTCTATTCCTAGTAAATATGGTTTGACCGGTGTATTCATCTCCATCACAGCGATACATCTCCTTTGTGTTTTATAAATGAATGTGAGGTTGCATAAGTTTATGTTTCTCTAAAAATAGAAAAAGTCTGGAAGAATTTCGATGTAAAAGACATCTTCTCTCTTCCACATAGCCAATTGCAAGATTTGCCATGTACAGGATGAAAAATTTTGGCTCCTCTTCATACATGCAAATCCCAACATCTTGTACATGTAATGTTTATTCACATAAATATAAAGTGCTTTTTTCTTCTGGAAAAAAAAGTGGATATCCCACTCTCTCTTTTCTTCTTCTTCTTTTAGTTTTTAGTTTTATCTTTATATTTTTTATTTTTAGAAATCCTTTATTACCATACAATATAAAATACTACTCACACTATCTATAACAGAAATGACAGGGGCGAGGTTAGGAGTGCACTGAATATTCTGCACACTCCAGCGTGTTGATGACCAAAGATTCGTATTCTTTTCTGCCCAACCATAGAGTTGAATCTGAACTCACTCTTCTGATGATGGTCTCCTGAGGTTCGCAAGTCACCAGCAATACCAACACACATTTCCTAATACAACCTTCAAACAAATATCAATTAATAAAGTCTGAAGTTAAGGTGCAAGTTGACATCCGACTCCAAACAAGCAGCTGTCAGCACAATTCTTTCCGAACAAAAATTTGAAAGCAGATATAATCAAATTATCAAGGTGATTTAGGCAAATCTTATTGTGGCAATAAAAAGGGGTTAACAATACATGAGACGAAGGATTGAGACATGTTAATCCAGAGGGGTTACCACATAACCACACACACCTTTTTCTAATATAAATTAACAATCCAGAAATTTCTAGCTTCCAATTATATTTTCAAGGATAATGCACAAAAACAAAACAATCTGCAATTATGAAAAGAACAAGTGCAACTCACAACACAATTTTTTTTCCAAAAATTCTAGAAGAAAATAGGGATCAACCACTCTGCAATTTTAAAAAGAAGGAAATGACAAGCCGCAAGAATTCAACCAATAATTCTGAAATTCAATAAAGGCAAAAACTTCCAGCTATCAAAATTCAAACCTCGTTGACAATCCAAGTAGCCTGCCCAAAATCACCAAAATCAAAATTTATAATAGGACGGTTAAAATAATGCAAAGTAGTTCATAATTCACAAATTTATTTTCTAAAACACTCCATCCGTGAAGGAAATCAACTGAATTTTTTTTACATGAGTAAACTCCAAGGAAAATTCAAACCTATGAAGGAAAATTCAACGTCTCAATAAATTCGGACACAACTAGCATTATTTATTTGAGGTTATCAGATGTGATTCCGAATCTGCCATCTATTTCTGTAATACCTTGCTGCAAAGAACGTATTCATACGAGATCAAATTCATACCATCCTGGACTGCAGATACAAACATAGTTTTAAAAACCGGCCAGTTTGAACCGGTAACCGGCCAAACCGACCGGTTAGATAGCCCACCGGTCGAAACCGGCCAGGCAACCCGGCTACCTAGGGCATTTCGCCCATTTTTCAGAAAAACCGGACCTAACCTACCAAGAACCTTGAACTCTGCTGAGCTATGTTTGCGCTTATGCCTACATCATTCCCACACATGACGTATCAAATGGAAACATTGCAAATTCTCAACCATGAAACTCGAAAATGGACTTTGAGTGAAACCTAAAATTCTAGTTTTCTTCCATATGACCTAATGAGGTTGAAACCACTCTAAACATTTTAGTCATTTCACGGCACGTTAAAATTTAAGTAAAGGATGACATCCTTTTACTTTAAGAATTTAACATTGTCATGAAATGTCAATGCTTTCCTGCTTCCGTGTCTCATTTTCGAAGGTGTGCGTGTCCGCATAGGAAAGAGTACAATGAACCCCCTTATAAACAAATCGTCCCTAAAACTCGGGTCAGCCGCCGGGCCGTGGGTCCGCTGAGGAGGTAGCACCTACCGGCCGAAGCAGGAACGCAATCCCGCTGGCGATGGATAAACCTGGCTTGCTCGTTACTAACCTACTTCTGCTAGGTGCTACCTCCTCCGCGGACCCACATTTTCGACGGCAGTTGAGTTTTAGGGTTGATTTGTTTATAAGGGGGGGTTCATTTAGCTACTCTTTCCCTATGCGGACCCACGCACGGCCAGAAATGGGTTTTAGGGCTGATGTGGAGGTAAGGAAAGCATTGACATTTCATGGTAATGTTAAATTCTTAAAGTAAAAGGATGTCATCCTTTTACTTAAATTTTTAACATTACCGTGAAATGACTCAGGGTGTTTAAGAGTGGTTTCAACCTCATTAGATTTCATATGGAGAAACTAGAATTTTAGGTTTCACTCAAAATTCAGCAGACTTAATGGTTTTCAGGGTTTCATGGTTTGGGAATTTGTAATGTTTCCATTTGATTCTATCATGTGTAAGGGAATGATATTGGCATTTGATCAAGAGCATGAAGTCCTTTAAGAACCTTGATGTACCCTTCAATCAAAGGAAAACAATTGGTTAGGCATGCTAATCTTTTTCTACCGCATTTTAAGGTTGAGGAGATGAACTCTTCACTCAAACCAAAATCATTGGTTAGGCATGTTAAACTTTTTCAATTTCTATCATGTGATAAGGTTGAGCAATCCAAGTCTGAAGACTTTGAGCTAGATGATGTTTATGTATCTCTTGTTGATGATCCCATTTCTAGTAGCGATGAATCAATGATGAGTTTCATGAGAGACCATGTTGCTCAGTGATTTGTAGTTTTGATGTCTATTTTTGCTACTACTACTACTACTAAAGTTGTAGAGGAGTTTAGGAGTCCTCAAACTTTGAGCCATATTATTTATGTAGCTCATGTTGATGATCCCTTGTCTAGTAGTGGTGATAATTTTGATCATGATGAAGAGTGATTATGTTGTTGATCACTAATATGTAGTCTTGTATTAGGCCAATGGCCTCATAGCTTGTAGCATTGTTTTTGGACTTTATGGGCCATTTGGAGCCTCATTTCCTATGTATTTTTTGATGATATGTATTGCACTCGGTGCCATTTTGATATATTCACCTTTGCATGGTATATAAATGAGCAAACTTTGCATATTTTGTCTCTATTGGCTTGGAATCATGGTTGCAAATCTTAAAAATAGTTTTTTTTATTAAAAAAATAATTATTTAATGTATTTTTTTAAAACCGGTTCAATGAGATCTGACCGCTCCCGGTTAGACCGGTTCCGGTTAGAAACCCGGTTCATTAGGTCCATCGGTCCGGTCACCGGTTCCGGTTTTTAAAACTATGGATATAAACAACATTCTGCTAATGCTTCATATATTAGCTCAAAGAACAACTAAGTACAACTTGAATGGTTGTCAAAGTAAACATGAAAAGGCTGCATAACCTCCATTTTTATTTCTGTTTTGATGAGCACAAAAATATGACTTCACATATATAAGTCCCTTGCTAGTACATCTGTATAACAAGTTGTCATTTCTGGACATAACATTACAGCATAGACTTTCATTAATCTTCTTTCCCAATAGCATTAGAAGCATTGATTCCATCCAATTGTCAAGATTTTATGCCATATACATTATTTTACGGATAGATAGTCATGTTGAAGAGATTGGAAGACAGAGAAAGACATTGCAAAACTTTGCACATGATTTTAACTTCTGTTACAACAACAAATAGATTTTCCTTTTTCAGCAAGAATATTATACATACAATATATGGTGAACCCCTGCAGTTTTCCACTCCTCCATACAAATATAACAATGGAGAGCCTCAGTATCACTTATAAAAAGCAGATGACTTCTAGTAGTTGTGCTCTTATCTTCAATCATATGAGAACTTGTACCCTTGTTGGTGCTTTGTTGATAAGGTTCCTTTGTGGAATGTTGAACATCTGGACTGATTAGCAACATAAAATGATCAGGATTTAACTGATTCTTTACTTTCCATTGCTGCCTCAACTTTTTAATCAGCTTTTGTGCTCCAACCACAAGATCTTCTCCTGGTTTCAGTCCAAGAACATCTGTCAAAATGGAATGAATATGAGATGTTTGCTTCTCAACTTCGACTAAAATTTGAAACTCCCTCTACCCCTGCTCAAAGCTTTGAAACTTTTCTAGCAGAGCTTGCATAGTTTCCTGCAAAGAACAAATAATGCTCTCTTTATGTTTCATTCCCAAGGTCTTGTCAAGGTTCACTTGTTTCAAAGCCCTATCCCTTTCTACAAATGCCTTCGATAAGTCCACATTTTCCTCCTCTGCTATTCTCTTTTCTTCATTTAATTTTTCCAAGGAATCCACCATTTCTTGTAAATGGCCTTCCTTTTCTTGCAGCTTCTTTTCCAATTTGTCCTTCTCACAAGCCATGTTAAGTAAATCACCTTCCACCCGATTCAGATCCCTCATACATTTCATATCATCATCACTTTGTTCAATCAGTTCTGTCATATCATTCATGTTGTCATCTTGTATATGATCATTAAAACACGAAGAGACTTTTGATGAGTTTGCATGATTCATTTCAAAACTTCCTATGTTAGAAGCAGGTGGAACTAACTGTGAAAACGAGATGGTAGTTCTTGAGATGGGGATTTTTTGCCCAATATTATCAATCTTAGGGTCATTTTCCAATTCTTTACAATTCCATGATGATGTGGTTGGCAACAGGTAGCAAACATAGGACTAACCCCACCTTCCTCAAACTGACACAATTCCTAAGTGTATCCCTTCTCCAAGCCAAATGGGAAATTGTGTACAAATTCAGGAATACTTTGCACTGATTCCAAACATCAAGATAAGGCAAGAGATAGGTCTCCAATTTCCAATGATTCGGTAAGTTGAGGAAGCTCCAATCACTTACCTTATTTGAAAATCAACTACTTAGCAGCAGCCTAAGCAAAATAAACTTTTCCTCTAATCATCTCAGGGGATGTTTTCCATTTTCTATTGGCCAGCTGTGACTCGTACAGTAGATCATCACTTTAAGACGGTGCACCATGTAAAATCATAATAATAGCTGCTGAGAAACAAGTAAAACAACAATGCACAGGCAACTTCGTACTGTCCCTATTCAAAAATTCAAACTGCCTTTCTCTGGCCTATTCTGAGCACATCAATGATTAAAATATGTAGCCTATTTCCTAGCAATAGTCGTTCATGGTGGATAATGCTTGCCTCATCTCACACATATATATTCTTGGATGCAAAACAAAAGAATTTGGAAATTTCAAAGAACTTACTGAAAGTCCCCAAGTACAGATCCTTGTTCCCTGCAACTCTGCCAATCAGTGTCTGTCTCCCGTGCTGGTGGTGCATGTTAACTCTTAAATCATAAATCATACATTCTCTCTTATTTCTTCCAAAACACACTAAATAAAACTAAGTACAGAAAAATCCCCCATACCTTGTTACTCCTCTGTACATAGATGCGCCCCTGGAAAATCCACTACTCTTCCTGCACCACATTTATTGCAGTACCCAGGCGACGAATAAGCTCTAAAACCATGAAGAATCATAAAATCTTAAATTTGTTTCAGCTCGAAAAAAGTGTAAATTACCTCCTCAAATTGGCAACACACTCCTGCCTCGTCATGTGCTTCATCTCTTCAAGTTCCTTTTCATAAGTGTTCAACTACAGGAAACATTCATTTCACTCACAGGGTTTAATCTTCTGAGATGAAGGTTACAAATATTCAATCAATTATCCAAATTACATTAATAAAATAAAGGGCATTTTTCATTAAAAACAGTGAACAGTAAGCTTTATTACTGTAACAAAAGAAAGGTCACTTTTCATTTCAAAATAACAGTAAGCAACAGCAAGATTTATTCCTGTAACAACACATTTTATGTTACTAACTTATTTGTGTTTCTGTTTCAACACAGCAGCGAGAATTCTTGTACTATAACAACACGGATTTTCTGTTTACTTACAAGACATTTAATGTTGTCATTACCGGCAAGTTAGTGTGAGTGGATGGTCCCCAGTACTTGAGAGAGGCCAAGTCATAAGATTTAGCAGCCTTCTCTTCTTTATCATAACCCCCTGTTAACAAATTAACGGATATTAGGTAGCTTGCATTATCAACATTATTAACACAAGCAACATCATTAATGATAAATCTATAAGCTGATTCTCAATTAATGTAGACCGCCATCTAGAAAATGGATATAAAATTTTGTTGGCACAAGTTATCTGGAACGTACCCAAATACACTACATTGCACATTGTTGACAGTAAGAAATGGCGTTGCCCCCAAACAAAACGAGGTAGGAGTCAGAACAAATGTTTCAGAAAGTACACTGAACTATACAAATTCCTGTCATGGCTTTTGGGTGAGCCTTATTTCTCACTGGCATTTCTCGCCTCGGCTCGCCTGGCTTTTTGGAGTTTTGAAAAATTAAATGTGCAGTAGAAAATTGCTAGGGCTTACAATACCTCGTCTCCCTTTCTGGCTCTGGCCTTCTTTCTTGCAACTGTTATCCCACAAGTGAGCCTCGTAGCGCCCTATCCACCGATGCCTAGAATACAAGCAAAACCCATGGAATTTTTAAACTAGTAAGACCTTTTGGATCCATAAAATTGATAAATGTATGACATATAGCATCAATGCGCTCATATGTACAATAAATGAAAGCAATTAAAACCCAAAAGAAAAGGGCCTGACAGGGGCACCTTGTGACACCACGGTATTCAGATTTCCGTTGACCAAGAGTATCAATGGATTTTCGAGGAACAGGCTGTCTGGCGTTACCGAATTTTGATCCAGCAACCCTTTTTCTGCTTGTTTCCACTGCAACACATTCTGAATTGGTTCCTGAATGGTGAACTATGGTAACCGAGCTAGATTGAGATCCAGGACTCATTGTGAGAGTCAGAGAGACTGCAAATCCCCAATATTATTAAGGCTCTCATAGGACTCGTTTGTTGAATTCTTCTCAGAAGAACCACCACTGGGGTATTTCCTTAGCAATGTTTTGATGGCGGATATCCCCACCATGCAGCTAGATAGGTTCTCTATAATTCCTGTCCCTGGAGGATTGAACTATAAACTGCAATCTACAAACATATTAAGCTGGTTAAGCCCTTGTTCATGCATTGTAGCCTCATATGTATGGTTTCCATTGTCTCCGTGTGTGTGAAATAAAGATGGTATGCCCATGCGCTTGCATTCTGAATAGGGCATCTGATTAACGTTGATCATTTTGCAGGAGCCATTATTATCTTCACACACATTGTGGTCAAAATACATACTATCCTACAGGCTCAAAGACATGGATTGATGGTCTCTGGCCGAGGATGAGTACTCATGGCTCCCCAAGAATGCACCACCCAGGAAATCCTCTAAATACAGGGTATTCGAAAAGGGACGGGGTCGATGGAGTTGTTAATGGAGGAGTCTGTGTGTCTACGAATCGGAGATTGATATGACAGCTCCGGCACTGCCCCTCCGGCGACCATCCGACCTTTTTCGGCTTTAGGTGGACTCCACCCAGTTCCGATGGCGTTAACGCCGACGGCAGAAAACTTTCTTCCATTATGTCCGTCCCGGCCTCCGCTCCGCTCCGTCACCGCCTCACACGATTTTCCAACTCCCAGTTTTCTCACTCCCATATGTCATCCATGTATGTACATGGATCCATCCCATTCAATATCAAATTTGAATCAGTGGCGGGCTATTCGAATTTGAATCATTTCGCTGAAATTTCTATTGCGCTCGATGGTATTTTTGTCATTCGGCTAACTCATCTTTTTTTGATGCGTTCTCCTACAGGTTTGCCTCTGTAATTATGGGCCTGTGTTAGCTTTTTTCTTCTTCAGTTTGAAAGTTCTTACAGGCTACCCACTCTTCCATGTTGGTATTCCACCTATCTCATCATGTTTCCCTACTTCGGATAAGGGCCTCTGTGCGTTCGCTCATTTGAATTTCTACCGATGGGGATTGTATCTTGTATTTTCTGCATTTGTGCCCAAATGGCCAGGGTGCCTTCTTGTAATTCTTTTTTGGTAAATCTTGACTTTATATAACAAGGGTGATTGTGTACCTCAAAACAGGTATTTCTGTCTCATGAAAACTTTGAACATAATTTTTTGGTTGCTATTATATATATATTTTTATAAAATACTACAGTTCTTTTGTTCTGCTATTGCTCCTTATACCAATAGCTTATGCATGAAATATGAATTATTCCTCTTATCTTATTGTTTGACTTGAAATTGCATAATCTCTATGCCTATGTGATTACCATGTAATTTTTCTTCCTCTATGTGTATGGAAATTGAATTGTACAGGAATTCTTTGGATTTTGTGACTTTGTTCGTTAGTTTCCCTGTGTTAAAAGAAACGAGTTTCCAGAATCCTTCACTGTAACAATTTCTAAATGGAGGTGAACCAAAACGCTGGAATTGGACTGGGTGAATTTACCCACTGTACGTTGGAATCTGGCGTAAGGATTGCCTACCTTTTTATTTGTATTACTTAGAAATTCACTAATTTTTTTTATTTGAAGTTTTTTTAATTCCACTCAAACTTTGTGTCACTTCAACTTGAAAATATTTATGGAATCATCTTTCGCATAAAGAGACAGGCTCCGAGGGCGACAGCCAACAAACACTAATATAGCTTTTCAAATAATGGAACGCAAACTTTGCAATTATGCAATAATGTAGACCCAAAAAAATTTAAGCACTGTACAATTTTTAACAGGGTTTTTGTTAAAATAGTTTAATATCACTAACATAAATAGAATGAATTTACAATTAGGGTTAAAATCAAAGGTATTATATGCATAATACGCTCAAAATGCAATGAACAACTACGAGTGAGTAATGCATCTATGGCTAAACTATATATAATATTATATTTTAAGCGTAAATAATAGTTAAGTAGTTATAATTTATGCATAGACACTATGCAAATGGTTTTTTGAGTTAATTTGGTAATATAATTTTTAATAAGATTATAATTTATTTTTATTTAAAATGGATTTAATTTCTTGAAAAGTTTTTGAGGCACTTTACAGATTGGACAACTTAAAATTATCATTCTTAAAAATCTCTATAGGATTTTGAGCAAAATTTAACCAAAAAATTCCCATGGAAAATTGTCATTTCATTTATTAATTAGAATATACTTTTATTAATAAATTAAATTGATGTTTAATTTTTTTTAATAGAATTTAAATATTTTTTATATAGAGATGTATATCATCTAAATTTTAAAATTTGAATATATGATTTTTCAAAATAAATATATGATTTTAATCATTAATGATAATTTATAAAGATGATATTTTTGCAAATGGGCTAATTTCCCATATTTTTTTCAAAAGTAAATTTTTTAATTTCCATGTGTTTTTTTTAAATGGTTTTCCAAAATTTTACACGATAAAATTAGTTTTCCCTAAAAATTGCCAAATAGGCTAACTTTCCATGCTTTTTTCAAAATTAAATTCTCTAATTTCCAATTTCTCTAAAAATGATTTTCCAAAATTTTAGAGGATAAAATTATTTTGTCCTAAAAATTGCCAAATTTTATAGAGACTATAAAATCACTAGAAATTTGAAATTTTTTTTTACAAAAATATTACCAAATTTTTTTACAAAATTTTTAGAGGATAAAATTATTTTGTCCTAAAAATTGCCAAATTTTATAGAGACTATAAAATCACTAGAAATTTGAATTTTTTTTTACAAAAATATAAACAAACATTTTATAATTTGTATATTAAAAACAGAGATTTCTAAATTTTCAAATAATTATTCATCTTTAAAATTCTACCTCACAAATAAACATTAATAAACATTATAATATTCTAGCATCTTTTAACACTTGATAGCATTTATAATGGGCATAACCACTGATCCATTATCGTAACGAAATGAAATTAAATCCTCTAAATTAAACAAATTAATCAAACTTCACACACATGAATGCAAAATGGGACCAATATTTCCAAAAAAAAATTAAGCATAGGTGGAAAGCCATGGTAATGGAACCAAGTATCAACCACACCTCCTTTATAAAACTAGTGTTTCCTACCAAGGCCTCCATATTACAAAAGGGGAGGCATGACAATGACAAGTGTGCATTTAGATAAGGGCCGAGAATTTCCAAAGTTTTATGCAACAAAGGTGGCAAGCCATGGAAATGAATCTAAGCATGGACTACAATTCCTCTATAAAATAAGTGGTTCATAAAAATGCCTACATAGGACCAAAGGGGAGCCATGCATAGGAGAGATGGTTGTTGAAATCAAATTCAATTTCGATTTTCTGACCATGTCCTCCACCCTAATGTGCATTAGGGATGAATATGTTGAGTATGATTTTATTCAGAAGGTCATGTTTCTAGGTGAGTTATGTCATGAATTTAGAGGGGAATTACGAGGTAAAATATGAAAGTTGAGTTTCAATTTTTCTTTCATTATATGGATGCATGTTAAATGTTTGAAAAAATCTTTAGACGGAAAGTGTTTAAGAAAATGTTTTCAACCCAAAACTTATTGGGGTGGCTTTTATCCAAGATGATTTTAATATGAAAGCAAAATTTAAATCATGTTCATGTATCTCCCATGGAAAAGCTTCATCTTGTGGGTGAACTCTGTTAATGATGTGGAGAGTATTAAAATGTAATTAATATGGGGAACCCTATGGACCTTGACCTTGTTTAATGGAAATTAACTTGATGACCATTATTTATTATGTGACTATGACATATGCAAGGATGCAATATTCATTGTGATTTTGTGTGTATTTAGAGGATGAAACAAGGGAGCATTTTCATATGTAAAACTTGTTTCTTTCAAGGAGCAAACCCTCAATTTACTTCTTCAAACCCTCCTTTACTTAATGAATACATTGTGGCTGAACTATAAGATTTATTAATGTTAAAGGTATCCAAATCAAAGGTCACAATGTCAATATATGCTATGAATTCTATAAAGTAATATATATATCTAATTGTTTTTACTTTCTAAATTTAATGTGTATAATAAGCCTATTTGACTTCTATAAAATATAGAAATATTTTTTAATTTCTTTATTGTCTGATTTTCAAATTCTTTTTTTTTTTAACTAGAAGAGAACAGCAGTGAGGACAACCATATGTGGTTGTTATCTGCGAATGTAGCTGGTGTAAGGGGGCAGACTTTCACTCCTACCAAATACCTATGGGTGTAAGGGGGCAGGCTTTCACTCCTTGGCCACAGAAGGGCCGACTTTGGAAAAGCTAGAGGAGACATGAAGAGCGCAACAGACCAGAGTGTGGGTGCCTTGACGCCCTTTTCTACTGCTATCGAGGAGCTCTAGAACAAGATGAAGAACCTAGTGCCGTTGTGACTCGGGACGAGTCAGAAGATTGTGTTGGGAGCCTGTTGGAGCGAGGTCCCCTAAGTTCGAGCTTTGAAGACCATTTTTGATATATTTTTGTAATATTTTGTAAGTTTAGTCATGTGCAGCACAAGTCAAGGGGCTTTGGGGTAGGTCAAAGACCCTCATGAGTTGTAATGGGTAAAAAGAGTAGAACAAGGGGCCGCAAACCACGGTTTGCGGACCCTAGATTAACATAGGATACAAGTATAAATAGGAGTCTAGATCGAGTCGAAGAAGTCAGTTTTAGGATAAGTTTGAACGTCAATGATAGATTTGATTGTGTGGTGATATTTTGTGTGGATTTGTCTGGGTAAAAGGCTCCTACTGGCTATGTGTGCGGAGACCTTAGTCTTGTTATGTGCGAACCCCGTTGGCTGTGTGTGCGGGTGAACTGAAGGGTTTTGTATGAAGGATATGAACTGATATGAATAAGGAACTGTCGTTGATGATATCTGAGTCTGAAATACATCTATTGTTTATGTTATGATTATTTCTGCATATTATTTTTTATTCATGTATTGTCTGCATTTAGATCTCTTGTGTAACTGCTTCTGGTTTTAGATCAATGATTAATGGATGGATCTAATGTTATTGGGCTCTCATATTGTTTGTTAAGATTTATTACTTGGCTTATAGATTCTATGTTAACCTACGCGCAAGATATTCTGCATGATTGACATAAATCTGTTTGTAAGGGTTTCCTGGTTAGAGCTTTTTTTGTGAAGGTCTGTTCCTGATTGTTTTGGATCTAATGGCACCCGCTTCATTCAAATATATCTCAGGGTGTGGAAACCTGGTTCCAGCACCCCACCATACTGCTTCGAGTGAGACTTTGACTTCCACAAGCAGGTCACTGCCGAAAGGGCCAGTAGTAAGAGGGTTTTGTTGGTTAACCTCAACTCCAAACCCGGGTCAGGACCCCTCAAGCCAACATGGTTACTATTTCATTAATGTCTAATGAAGTCTGATACATTGGTTCAAGTTAAAGAAATGATGAATTAATTGAAAAGTAAGTTAACTGGATATACGCTACTTGTCTTCATTACAATCACGTACATATGGAGGTTCACCTCATAACAGTAGCATACAAAAATATGAATAAGAAATGGAAAGTTGTAATTGAGTTTTAAAATATTGATCCACACCCCCCCCCCCAGTATTTTTCTCAACAATTGGAATCAAAGCAGGTCCTTCAGAAGAAGCTTGATCGCTTGAAGGAGATCTGTCAAGGTGAGTAGTCAAGAAGGAGTATTTTCTATCAGGACACCTTTAATTAGTGGAACTAACTTTGTCTTTTGTAAAGTCAGGATGAGAGAATACTTGTAGGTACTGGGTGTTGATGTATGGGAAATCGTTGAAAGTGGATATCAATATCTATCATCCATTCCCATAGATACCGTATGAAAGAAACAGTATGAAATCAATGCAAAGGTCATGAATGCCATCTTGGGAAGTATGGTCAAGTCCGAGTTCGTGAAAGTGATGCAGCTGAAAAGAAAAAAGGAAATATGGGATAAGCTTATCCAAATTTATGAAGGTGAAACCAAGGTAAAAGGTGTCAAACTCCAATCATTTAGAATACAGTATGAGACACTAAAAATGCATGATGATGAAAGCATTGCATCATTTTTCCTTAGAGTAGATGAAGTTGTTAATCTCATGAGAAATCTTGGTGACGAAATAAAAGATGCTAGTTTTGTTGAGACGATTTTGAGATCACAAACTCTGAAATTCGATTCCAAAGTCTCATGTATTGAAGAAATGTAGGATTTGAAAAAGCTCACACTTGATCAACTCCATGGAATGTTGACAACATTTGAGATGAGGAAAGGTGGTCCTTCATACATGAGAGAAGAAACCTTCAAAGCCACATATAAAGGGAAATAACAAGAAGCACCCAAAGACACAAGGTTCATATTAGATGAGGAAGAAAAAAACTTCATGAGAAAGTTTCTTGTGGGAACTAGAAAATTCAAAGGCAAGCTTCCATTTAAATGTTTTTCTTGTGGAAGAGTAGGCCATTATGCATCGAACCATCCTTATAGAGAAAATCATAAAGATAATGGAAATAATGTTGCTAAAAATATTTTCTTTGACAAGAAAATATTTTACTCTAATAAATATAGTCATAGCACATCCGATGACCAAGAAAATTCATATTCATATTCTAACAGTCACTATCAAGTACTTACTTCTCTTAAAGATCAGTCAATAAATAAATCAGATAGTTGTGAGGTAAATGATTCAATGAAATCTCTAAAGGAGAATGATAAACTTGGGAATGCTAACAAAGAATTGGGATCAAAAGGAAACAATACGATAGTGGAAATAAACATGTTAAATATGGAATTATAAGCAACCAATATAAGAGCATAAAGCATAAGAAAACAACTTCAATAAAAGTAAAAGCATTGTGAAACATTAGAATTTCAAATTATGACTCTAAAGGAAGATTATGAGAAGATTAGCAAATGGGAAAAGGAATCTGTGTCTCTAGAGAATATTATTAATGAAAAAATCTCTCCTTTGTTAAAGATTGGCATTGGGGTATGATCATACACATTGTGATGGAAATTACCTGTATAGTGTTGTGAAAGCGAAAATTGAATAAAATCACACATCTGTAAGAAAATATCCTAGATCAAGGTTAAGAGAAATCACTAGGAAAAAATGATGGTTTTATGGATATTGTTTCTCTTGTAACTCATTTGGGCACAAGACCACTGATTGCAGGTCAAGTATGCAAAACTGAACCAGGAGATGGGATAAGTTCTAACACATAATTAGCAATTGCAAGCATATCTGGAGGAAGAAGGAACATTAGTTAGAAACGTAGGGAAGATTGACCCTACTTTAGTTCATTATTTTTAAAGCTTACTTCTCATAGTGACTGCAGAAGTAATGTGAGGTACATGACGTCATTATAGAATATGATCATCAGGTCCTCGGGATCAGTGATGTATAATCTCAGGGGGTGAAATACATTTGTTGTCTTCATAATCATTCCAATGGTTGTTTTGATATTCATGTTTCTTATATTACTTACAGTGCATATGATGTAGTAACAATGAACAAAAACATACAGTACAGGCTCAGGGGGAGTTGTGGTTATGAAATTTAGCATTTGATATTATACACATGGATATTATAAAGTAAATTGATGTATATACGTGAGTTATGATAGAGGCAGTCGTGTATGTCTTCCTATGATGAAGAAACAATAGGAAAAACTCACATAAATGCTATGGTATACTTGAGACAATTATTATTTGGCTTTATTTTTCTGATGTTGATGGCTACAGTCTGTGGAAGCTACTTAGAAGTGGTATTGGCTAATTATGGTTTATGAGTTGCTACAATATGACATTGATGCATTGATGGATTTATTTATAGATGAATATGATTTGATGAACTAAATGATGAATGAGTTGATGTGATTAGACCTGACAGTGAAATTTTGGCATGGGTTCAGGGGGAGCATTGGCTATGCTTCTATTAATTCGTTGTTGGAATTATGATTTATTTAGTATTCCTTGTTGCATAATGGTGTTCATGATAATTATATTGCTAATGCTTCTAAATTATTCTAAAGGCACACATGTTGCTAGAGTTTTGAATGATGACTATATGTTGTTGTTGTCATTGTGCATAAGTTGCTTATGGTGAAATATGGATGATGCTTATATGTTGCTTGAAGATATGCATATAAAATGTCAGTAATGTTGTTGATCAAATTTGAGATACATAACAAGCACTAAAAATGCACTCATAATTCAACACTATCACCTTTAAAAACATCCTATAACTTCTGGAGTATCACACCAAGACTTACATATGGGCATGTATATATAAGCTATGTACATCCAATCTTAAGAAAATTTACCTCTATTCAAAACTCCAACTATTCTGATATGTGTAACATATTATTAATACATGAATTCCATGATGTATTAATAATATAAGATCTAAAAATACTGATTGTCAAATAAAACTTATTTTAAAATAATATATCCATAAATGATATTATTTGTGGGCATTCAAAAGCCCAATTCATCATGAAAATTCATTGGAACTTAATTTTGAAAATTAATGAAAAAAATACTTACACAAAATCTAATATGATAAAAAGTTGTATTGGACTTCTTTAATTTGAAATTGTTCTCTAGTATAGCATTAGAAATGTTCATCTATCATCTAAGGATCAAAGAAAGCTTTTATAATTAGTTCTGTAAATTTTTGTCCAAGGGAATTTATTAATATTTGGATTTCCTTCTCTATGTGATGACATTATGCTCTAAGTACATTCATATCTATCGCAATCATTCTTAATGAATGCTTATGATGGAAAAAACAATAGTCACTGTTATTCCATGTGTGCATTGATCGATTGGTTTTTGTCATAGGCAATGTGAGGCAAATGGAGAGGAGGAGATGAACAATGATTAATTAAAATAGTTCTAAGTAGGATATGTTGACTTTGTAATAATTCTAAGTAGGATCTATTTTGATCCGAATGGAAAGTGGCCTACACCCATGGTATTCATCCACCCATGGTATTTCTCCACCCACGCACATTTCCTACTCATTTTAGTCTCAGCTACCTGTTCAAGTCAAGCGAAGCGTGTGTCGGATAATGAGTCAATTTCTCTAGCTTTACCTTTTTGTTACCTATTCTTTGGTCCTAGCCATCGAGTTTTCTTTGATCTAATTATTTGACAAAGGTTTCCTCCCTCGAGAGAAGGATATAAGAGGCGGGTTTAGAACCCATCCTTCCCGATTAGGTCATTTGATTACTGAATTGAAAGGATTCCAACTGGAATATTTGAATGATTACGACTTGAAGTCATGTGGAAGTTTTAAAGTGAAGTAATCTAAGTCAGAAGGTATCCAACCTTTCCTTCCGGAACGAAAAGGTCCTCCCTCATTGAATCAATGTCTGGCTGACTTATCTAGCATGGGTTGGTGAGCAAGCAGCGAGAGAAAATGAAGCCATCCCACCAAACATGGATATAAGTCCTAAAAAGGCATACCTTACATTTGTTCTTCCTTACTCTCGGCCAAATGACTGGAGCTTATAGCAAAGAGGTTCTAGAAATGAGACTCCCGGCTTTGGTATTGTTAGCAACATCTATTCATGGTATTCATTCACCTATTGTATGTATCCATCCATGGTATTCATCCACACATCGAATTTACCCATGGTATTGTAAATGACATCCACCCATGGTATTCATCACCAATGGTATTTATCCACCCATGGTATTGTAAGTGATATTTTCCCATGGTATTCATTCACCCATGGTATTTACCCACCCATGGAGTTTACCTGTGGTATTATAACTAAAAAATGCTATAAGTGACAAGTCGCATCTTGTAAAAGGACAGATTGTCCACCACAATGTAGCTTCTACACTTATTCTATGTTTTAATAAAAAAATATTGGTGCAAAAAATTTAGAAGAAAATAGCACATCTGGATTCCTTGCGAAAACGTAGTCAATTTCAAAAAAAAAAAATCAGCCGAATTGGAGTCCAGATGAGAGAGATATCGCTGATTTAAAATCAACAGTGTTGCAAAAATTGTTCTGACGGCAATTCGTCGATGGCAACTCTCCTGTAATTTTTTGTTGTTTGTACTGAAAACTTCATAGAAATGTTGTATATCTGAGCTACCCTTTAAAAAGCACACTATTTCAAAAAAAGAATCGGTCGAATCAGAGTGTGGATGAGGGAGTTATCATTGATTTAAAATCAACTATTTTTTCATAAATTTTGTGATGGCAAGACAATTGCAGCACAAATATGAGTTTCGAGAGTCTCCAGATAGTGATTTCCTATACATGAGAAGATGTAGAATGATCATACTATTTCCAAAACTAGGTTATAATAAAGATTTTGAGTTATATTGACCGAGTTATGCCCATTTTTAATTTGGGGCAACAAAACCCTCTTACTACTGGCCCTTTCGGCAGTGACCTGCTTGCAGAAGTCAAAGTTTCACCCGAAGCAGTATGGTGGGGTGCTGGAACCAGATTTCCACACCCTGAGATATATTTGAATGAAGCGGGTGCCATTAGATCCAAAACAATCAGGAACAGACCTTCACAAAAAAAGCTTTAACTAGGAAACCCTTACAGACAGATTTATGTCAATCATGCAAAATATCTTGCGTGCAGCTTAACATAGAATCTATAAGCCAAGTAATAAATCTTAACAAACAATATCAGAGCCCAATAACATTAGATCCATCCATTAATCATTGATCTAAAACCAGAAGTAGTTACGCAAGAGATCTAAACGCAGACAATACAGGAATAAAAAATAATATGCAGAAATAATCATAACATAAACAATAGATGTATTTCAGACTCAGATATCATCAACAATAGTTCCTTATTCATATCAGTTCAGATCCTTCATACAAAACCCTTCAGTTCACCCGCACACACAGCCAACGGGGTCCTCACATAACAAGACTAAGGTCTCCGCACACATAGCCAGCAGGAGCCTTTTACCCAGACAAATCCACACAAAATATCACCACACAGTCAGATCTATCATTGACATTCAAACTTATCCCAAAACTGACTTCTTCGACTCGATCTAGACTCCTATTTATACTTTTAGCCTATGTTAATCTAGGGTCCGCAAACCATGGTCTGTGGCCCCTTGTTCTACTCTTTTTACCCATTACAACTCATGAGGGTCTTTGACCTACCCCAAAGCCCTTTGACTTGTGTTGCACACGACTAAACTTACAAAATTTATTACAAAAATATATCAAAAATGGTCTTCAAAGCTCGAACTTAGGGGACCTCGCTCCAACAAGCTCCCAACACAATCTTCTGACTCGTCCTGAGTCACAGCGGCACTAGGTTCTTCATCTTGTTATAGAGCTCCTCGATAGCAGTAGAAAAGGGCATCAAGGCACCCACACTCTGGTCTGTTGTGCTCTTCATGGTCTCCACTAGCTTTTCCAAAGTCAGCCCTTCTGTGGCCAAGGAGTGAAAGCTTGCCCCCTTACACCCATAGATATTTGATAGGAGTGAAAGCCTGCCCCCTTACACCAGCTACATTCGTAGATAAAAACCACATATGGTTGTCCTCACTACTGTTCTCTTCTAGTTAAAAAAAAAAGAATTTAAAAATCAGACAATAAAGAAATTAAAAAATATTTCTATATTTTATAGAAGTCAAATAGGCTTATTATACACATTAAATTTAGAAAGTAAAAGCAGTTAGATATATATATTACTTTATAGAATTCATAGCATATATTGACAGTGTGACCTTCGATTTGGATACCTTTAACATTAATAAATCTTATAGTTCAGCCACAATGTATTCATTAAGTAAAGGAGGGTTTGAAGAAGTAAATTGAGGGTTTGCTCCTTGAAAGAAACAAGTTTTAAATATGAAAATGCTCCCTTGTTTCATCCTCTAAATACACACAAAATCACAATGAATATTGCATCCTTGCATATGTCATAGTCACATAATAAATAATGGTCATCAAGTTAATTTCCATTAAACAAGGTCATTGTTAGTCCATAGGGTTCCCCATATTAATTACATTTTAATACTCTCCACATCATTAACAGAGTTCACCCACAAGATGAAGCTTTTCCATGGGAGATACATGAACATGATTTAAATTTTGCTTTCATATTAAAATCATCTTGGATAAAAGCCACCCCAATAAGTTTTGGGTTGATAACATTTTCTTAGACACTTTCTGTCTAAAGATTTTTTCAAACATTTAACATGCATCCATATAATGAAAGAAAAATTGAAACTCACAACTTTCATATTTTACCTCGTAGTTCCCTTCTAAATTCATGACATAACTCACCTAGAAACATGACCTTCTTAATAAAATCATACTCAACATATTCATCCCTAATGCACATTAGGGTGGAGGACATGGTCGGAAAATCGAAATTGAATTTGATTTCGACAACCATCTCTCCTATGCATGGCTCCCCTTTGGTCCTATGTAGGCATTTGTATGAACCACTTATTTTATAGAGGAATTGTAGTCCATGCCTAGATTCATTTCCATGGCTTGCCACCTTCGTTGCATAAAACTTTGGAAATTCTCGGCCCTTATCTAAATGCACACTTGTCATTGTCATGCCTCCCCTTTTGTAATATGGAGGCCTTGGTAGGAAACACTATTTTATAAAGGAGGTGTGGTTGATACTTGGTTCCATTACCATGGCTTTCCAGCTATGCTTAAAAAAAATTGGAAATATTGGTCCCATTTTGCATTCATGTGTGTGAAGTTTGATTAATTTGTTTAATTTCGAGGACTTGATTTCATTTCGTTACGATAATGGATGAGTGGTTATGCCCATTATAAATGCTATCAAGTGTTAAAAGATGCTAGAATATTATAATGTTTATTAATGTTTATTTGTGAGGTAAAATTTTAAAGATGAATAATTATTTGAAAATTTAGAAATCTCTGTTTTTAATATACAAATTATAAAATGTTTGGTAATGTTTTTGTAAAAAAAAATTCAAATTTCTAGTGATTTTATAGTCTCTATAAAATTTGGCAATTTTTAGGACAAAATAATTTTATCCTCTAAAATTTTGGAAAATCATTTTTAGAGAAATTGGAAATTAGAGAATTTAATTTTGAAAAAAGCATGGAAAGTTAGCCTATTTGGCAATTTTTAGGGAAAACTAATTTTATCGTGTAAAATTTTGGAAAACCATTTAAAAAAACACATGGAAATTAAAAAAATTTACTTTTGAAAAAAATATGGGAAATTAGCCCATTTGCAAAAATATCATCTTTATAAATTATCATTAATGATTAAAATCATATATTTATTTTGAAAAATCATATATTCAAATTTTAAAATTTAGATGATATACTGCCTATATAAAAAATATTTAAATTCTATTAAAAAAATTAAACATCAATTAATTTAGTTAATAAAAGTGGTATTCTAATTAAATAAAATGGCATTTTTCATGGAATTTTTGGTTAAATTTTAAGCCTAAATCCTATAGAGGATTTTTAAGAATGATAATTTTAAGTTGTTCAATCTGTAAAGTGCCTCAAAAACTTTTCAAGAAATTAAATCCATTTTAAATAAAAAGAAATCATAATCTTATTAAAAATTATATTACCAAATTAACTCAAAAAACCATTTGCATAGTGTCTATGCATAAATTATAACTACTTAACTATTATTTACACTTAAAATATAATATTATATATAGTTTAGCCATAGATGCATCACTCACTCGTAGTTGTTCATTGCATTTTGAGCGTATTATGCATATAATACCTTTGATTTTAACCCTAATTGTAAAGTCATTCTATTTATGTTAGTGATATTAAACTATTTTAACAAAAATACTGTTAAAAATTGTACATATTAAACTATTTAAAATTGTATAGTGCTTAAATTTTTTTGGGTCTACATTATTGCATAGTTGCAAAGTTTGCGTTCCATTATTTGAAAAGCCATATTAGTGTTTGTTGGCTGTCGCCCTGGGAGCCTGTCTCTTTATGCGAAAGATGATTCCATAAATATTTTCACGTTGAAGTGACACAAAGTTCAGAGTGGAATTAAAAAAAACTTCAAATAAAAAAAATTAGTGAATTTCTAAGTAATACAAATAAAAAGGTAGGCAACCCTTACGCCAGATTCGAACGTACAGTGGGTAAATTCACCCAGTCCAATTCCAGCGTTTGGGTTCACCTCCATTTCGAAATTGTTATAGTGAAGGATTCTGGAAACTCGTTTCTTTTAACACAGGGAAACTAACGAACAAAGTCACAAAATCCAAAGAATTCCTGTACAATTCGATTTCCATACACATAGAGGAAGAAAAATTACACAGTAATCACAGATGCATAGAGATTATGCAATTTCAAGTCATACAACAAGATAAGAGGAATAATTCATATTTCATGCATAAGCTATTGGTATAAGGAGCAATAGCAGAACAAAAGAACTGTAGTATTTTATAAAAATATATATATAATATCAACCAAAAAATTATGTTCAAAGTTTTCATGAGACAGAAATACCTGTTTTGAGGTACACAATCACCCTTGTTATATAAAGTCAAGATTTACAAAAAAAGAATTACAAGAAGGCACCCAGGGCATTTGGGCACAAATGCAGAAAATACAAGATACAATCCCCATCAGTAGAAATTCAAATGAGCGAACGCACAGAGGCCCTTATCCGACGCAGGAAAACATGACGAGATAGGTGGAATACCAACATGGAAGAGTGGGTAGCCTGTAAGAACTTTCAAACTGAAGAAGAAAAAAGCTAACACATGCCCATAATTACAGAGGCAAAGCTGTAGGAGAAAGCATCAAGAAAAGATGAGTTAGCAGAATGACAAAAATACCATCGAGCGCAATAGAAATTTCAGCGAAAATGATTACAAGAGGAGGAGCATGAAAGATCCGTTGGGGGAGGTGCGAGAAAGTGCATTGTGAATAGCGTGCGGTGGAGGGCATGAAATATTACGAGAGGTCTATCATTTCCCCAATGCCCTTCACGTCACCATCAACTTTGGATTGTCGGCTCTCTCATCGCTGTGCTCTGCACGATCGCACCCGGCCTCCCAGCTGCTGCACTCCAATATGCCGCCACTTCGCCTCCTCAACTTCGATCTGAGTGTCACAAGACACGATGTTGCTTAATGGTCGAGCAAGAATCCTTTCGATGGGCACCTGTTGTTGTGAAAGGTGCATGTATCTCCTTCATGGTTCATGAACTCCACGAAACCACTCGAGCTATTGCTCTTGAATGGGGTAAACCATGTCTATATTCAAATTTCAAATTCGATATTGCTCTTGAATGGGGTAAACCATGTCTATATTCAAATTTCAAATTCGAATAGCCGCTTGATTCAAATTTGATATTGAATGGGATGGATCCATGTCCATACATGGATGACATATGGAGAGTGAGAAAAGCGTGGAGGTTGGAAAATCGTGGGAGGCGGAGAGCGGTGACGGAGCGGAGCGGAGGCACGTGACGGACATGACGGAAGAAAGTTTTTACCGCCGTCGGCGTTAACGCCATCGGAGGCGGGTGGAGTCCACCTAAGCGAAAAAGGTCGGATGGTCGCGGGAGGGACGGTCATGCGGAGCTTGTCAAATCAATCTCTGATTCGTAGACACACGGAGTCCTCCTTTATTATTTCTCTTTATGTATATCGATGGGATGCACTTGACTTTTTGACATTTATTATTCATCTTTATGTATATGTCTTTATTTATGGTCACATGCAAAAACGTACGGCTGCCTATAACATATGTGTGTATGTATGGGTGTATTTTTAAATTTAGAAAATAAAGTTACCAACGACCATTGAAATGCATTTAACACAATGAAATTATTATACTGATCCACGTGGGTGCCATTTTGTAGAGTCACATCTAATTCTTTTGCACAGTAATCATTGTAAAGTTAGTCGTTGAAATACAGACATTATCTTTATTTTGTAGAGATATTAATTCTTTCCCCCATTAATGATTGTAAAGTGTTTCGTTCAAAATACAGCCACTATCTTTAAATTCCAAGTACCCTTAAATTCATTTTTTGTTTTAGTTTCTTTAATTGAGTATATGATTCACATCAGATTTTCCAGCGTCAGGTTCTTTGAATCAACAAAATATATCAAGTGGACACATTTATTTGTTTTGGTGGAAAGTATATCAAGTGGACACATTTGTGAATGATTGATGCAAATTTCGACAGCTATTGTACATTGTACGTAGTCAAGTGATGGAAATTTGGATTATGACAACTTCGTTGATGTGATGAAAATCTGTGAATACAAATAATAAAATCACACAACTGTGAATAAAAAATAATATCTCTGAGCAGTTTTGGAAAATTAAAAGTGGTGGCCCTGCCATTGGCGTACAAATTTAAGTTTGGTATTCGTGTGAGTTTTTTGGATGCAATTTAGTCAGAACAAATTGTAATTTTTTTAAAATGTATATATAAATTTATATAGATTTAGTACTGTTAAAAGTTCCAAGATGTTCTAATTGTGGAGAGTTCACACTGATTTTAATAAAATTTTATAAAAGTTTAAGCAAATTGAAAAAAAATTATGAGAAAAAATCCAAAACTTATAAATGTAAACTACAGCTTCAGTACTTGCCTTTTAGGTAGGTTTGTAGATTGTGTAGTGAATGATAGTGAATTGTCCCAAGTAGGAATTTCAAATTTAACAATTTCTATCATTTTTAATATTAAATTTTAACTGCTTTTATAATTTTAATTTTAATTTTGATAATTTTATTATTAAATTTTAACTGTTTTTATAATTATAATTTTAATTTTGATAATTTTTATTATTCACTGAATAAGAATATTTTTAATTATATTTAATGTACAAATCACTAACCATAATTTGACAATCAAAATCCATCCTTACCAAATCAGTGAAACCTAAACCTTCAATCCACCTGACATGACTGAGCTTATATCTTGGGCCATTGTCCCATTAATGAGAGTCCCCATGATCCATTAATGAGAAGCGGCAGTATATACCACCACCGTTAGATTGTGGCTAAGTATTAAATTCAAGGTCTTCTAAGATTCAGTTGTTTAAATTGTTAAACAAGTCGATTCTGAGCCGGTCCATAAGAAATGATTCAATATTTCATATCCACATAAAACTTAAACAGTTTCGAAGGTATTAGATATGTTTCATTTTTAAGAGTTTTTAGTTTCACCGCTATACGCATCAGCCATGTCTCACCACTCTGCATCTATTTGGCTGTTCTTCATCATGCCTGCGCTTTTCTTTTTTCTGATGACTGCAGGATTCACAGACAGTGGAGATGGTGAGTTCTTTCGATATGGTCAATGGGAACCTAATAAGTACATTTTATGTGACCTTTTAACAATGTTAAATGTTGATCTAAATGGAATGATGCATTTCAATGTGTTCAGTGGACACAATGTTGTCAATGAAAAGGCAATGTGGAAATACACTGTCCACATGGAAAGGCGGAGACCCTTGTGGTTCAAAATGGGATGGCGTTTCTTGCATTGGTTCCAGAATAACTTCATTGTAAGTATTTTGTGCATCTTGGTTTCAAATCATAGCAACATCTTGTATTCTAAATGAATATCCATGTCGTTTATGAAAATTTCTTGAGTTCTAAAGAAAACATTGGGAGTTCCGGCTTTTAATTAGATCTTTCAATGGAGAAAATTTTACAGGACTCTCTCTTCAATGAATCTCAATGGACAGTTGCCGATTGAAATAGGGCGGCTTTCAACACTACAAAATTCTGTAAGTACTGTGAGGTTGTCACAAGAGGGTACTCCATAGCGAGATACCAACTTATAAACCATGGTGCTGAATTGAATATTGAAGTTGCAAAGTAGAAGAATAATAGTAACCAAAATCCTCGTGGGTTTTACATGGTAAATAAGAGGGTATAATTGTTAGAAATATTAAAGTCACCTGCGGTGCCTTGGCGATGACGGGAAGAACAAAAGTACGACGCGACGAGAAGATTGAGTTCCGATACATGTTGCATTGCGCAGTTAGTTGTGTGTGAGCCCGCGAGCCGGAGATAACACGGTAAGGCAGTAACGACCTTTGTGTGTGCGTCTTGAAAGTGAGATAGAGAGTTGGTATTTAAAAGAAACCGCTGCGTACGTAGCAGATCCTTATATGTATTTCGTGAATCCCTCCTTTGTGAGGAGGAAGAAATTTGTATCATTTTGTTTGAAATATAAATTGTTTTAAAGTACCACAGCTCGTCTCGGGTCAATTTTTTTTACTTCTGTGTTTGGGAGGAGAGCCTATTCTCTTCACTTGGAATTCTCAAAATTCCAACATGAGTATACGAGCTAGTCTAAGCTCTTTGAAGATTTCAAAGAAAGCTGAAGAAAGAGACTTGTTGCGGCGTTTTTCTCCGACGGCGTGAAAAGCTCGACGAAGTTACGATCGAGGTATTTCTCAAAGATAAAAGTGCGGTTGCTTATTGTTTAAAGAGTTTTGTTCTTTCGAGAAAAGGAAAGACCGAGTTTAATTTAAGCCTAGAGTTCGGTTTTGAAAGTAATGGGCTGGACCAAGTCGCAGGAATGAGTCTTGGAAATGTTCAACTTCCACGAGTTTAATGGAAAGAACTATGATTATTGGGCCATTACCATGAGAGCCTGCTTTGTCTCACAAGACTTGTGGGAACTAGTAGAAGATGGTTTCATAGAACCGGCTAATGAAAAGCGACTTTTAATGCCTTAACTCAAGCGAGAGAAGGATGTGTTGAAGAATAATAGGAAGAAAGATGCTAAAGCTCTCCTACGTTGTATCAAAGTACGTAAATGAGAGTGTGTTTCCAAGGATAGCGGCTGACTAAGAAATCCCGAGGAGGCATGGGGAAACTGCTGAAAGTTGCCTATCGAGGTATGGAGAAAGTTAAAACAACAAAAACTTCAATTCTTGAGAAGAGATTTTGAAACTCTTTGCATGAAAAGAGTCGAGACGAGTGTTGATACATTCTTTACACGTGTGATTGGGATTGTAAATCGAGATAAGATCCCATGGAGAAACTCTTGAAGAGAGGATTGTGGAGAAACTTTTGAGATGCTTACCCTCAAAGTTTGATATTGTGTAACTACCATAGAAGAGACCAAAGATCTCTCACGGTTCACGATGGATGAAAGCTTGCATGCCTCGCCGATAGCTCATGAACAAGATTGAGCGAGAGATGAACACTCATCTCTTGAGCATGCCTTCAAGACGGATGCCTTCGAGGAAGAGGAAGAGGTCAAAGAAAATGAAGAGGAAAGAGGCGAAGTCGGAATAGAGGTGGACGGAACAGCCCTTCACATTCACATGGAAGGAGCAACGATCGAAAACGAGCCATGACCAAAGTAATAGCCGACAAGGTGGACATCAACTCCAACATGCTCAAGGACAAAGGTATGACAAATCCAATGTCCGGTGTCATTATTACAAGAAATATGGGCACTATGCCAATAGAATGTAGAAAGAAGCAAAATGACATGAAAAATAGAGCGAAGAATGCTAATGTAGCAAAAGAGGAAAAGAACCCAAGTAATGTCTTTGTTAGCTTGTAATGTAGCACAAGATAGAAATGATGATGTTTGGTTCTTAGATTCGGGTTGTAGTAATCACATGAGTGGCTAAACGAGGCAATGTTTGCCAATCTTGATGAAGAATTTAAATGCTGAAGTGACCACGAGTGTGATACTAAAAATCTCTGTCGAAAGGGAAAGCGAAGTAAGTACTCGTGCAAGAAGTGGGGAGCCAAAATTTGTCACGATGTGTATTATGTTCCGGAGTGCAAATGTAATCTTTTGAGCATTGAGGCGACTCATAAACAAAAGTTACAATGTTATATTTAAAGATGATGTGTGCACCATAAAAGATATTCCTCCAAGTAAGAAAATTATTGCTGAAATACAAATGACCGGCAATAGAATGTTTCCACTCAAGCTCAACAACGACTTGAAAAGGAAAAGGAAAGAATGTAGCGAGTCTGTCAACTCAAGAAGCCTTCGCGAAGGAAGAAAAGATGAAAATTTGTTATGGCATCTTAGATTTGGACATCTAAATTTTGGAGGATTAAATTCTTTACCACGAGAAGGAATGGTAAGAGGTTTACCATTTGATTGAGAAGCTTTGACGACCTATGTGAAGGCTGCATCTTGGAAAAGCAACACGAGAGAAAAGTCCTTCGAGGAAAAAGCGTAAGGCGACAGCACCTTTGGGAAAATAATCCCCTCGGGTTATGTGGGCCGATCCAAACAACATACATTTCGGAGATAGCAATTACATGCGACTTTCATTGATGATTTCACACGAGAAGTGTGGGTTTATTTCTTAAAATATAAGAGTGAAGTCTTTGAAATTTCGTCGATTTAAAGCTCTTGTAGAAAAACGGAGCGGTGTCACATTAAAGTCCTCGGGAACGGATAAAGGAGGAGATATATCTCAAAAGAATTTACTGCGCTTTTGCGGAGAAGAACGGCATACACATGCGAGTTTACCACAAGGTACACGCCGCAACGGAATGGAGTTCTTTGAAAGAAAGAATCGAACCATAATGGAGATGGTGAGAAGTATGCTAAAGGCGAAACACTTACCAAATGAGTATTGGGCGGAAAGCGACAGAGCGTGATGTATGCCATTTTGAATAGATGCCCTACAAACAGCGATGAACAAAGTTCCGAAGAAAGCGATGGAGTGGCGAGAAAATAGAGAGTCACCCACATGAGAGTTTTTGGGTGTGTAACATATGCACACATTCCGGACAAATTGAGAAAGAAGTTGGATAGTAAGGGGAGAAGTGCATTTTCCTTGGATATTGTGAAGATTCCAAAGGATACGGTAGTGTATAACCCATCCACAAAGAAGTTTGCTAATTAGCGAGAGATGTGCGATTCATCGAAGAGAGAAGCGTGGGATGGAAGCATTGAGAAAAGCAGAGTCAATGTCAAAAGCATTTTATCTCATGATGGAGATGATGTAGATGTGGTTGAGATTAATAACCCATCCATTGCACAACCTCCGACAACGCAAGACGACGAGGGATGCCTCGAGCGGCGGTGAGAACACCCTTGAGAAGAAGCGGTAGTAGTTCACCTAGTACACCACAAGGAGCGAGAAATGAGTGCTTCATCAAGCACACCTACACCAAGTGAAAGAGGAACAAAGTTCGAAGCCTTAGAGAAATCTATGAGCAAGGAGAAGCGAGATGAAGGTATGAATTCCTTATTTGCTTTGTATTGTCAAGTTGATGATCCTATTCATTTTGAAGATGCTATTAAAGATAGAAAATGGATAGAAGCTATGGATGAAGAAATTAAAGCCATAGAGAAGAACAAAACATGGGAGGCTGGTTGATCTACCCGGAGAAGGTAAAGAAGTCATTGGAGTTAAATGGGTATACAAGACCAAAAAGCAATGCTTGAAGGAAAAAATAGAAAGACACGAGGCCGGACTTGTTGTCAAAGAAGGATATAAGCAAAAAGCAGAGGATTGATTATGAAGAAACTTTTGCACCGATTGCAAGAATGGAGACGGTAGAGCGGTGTTGTCCATAGCGACACAAAATAAATGGAAAGTATATCAAATGGATGTAAAATCCGCATTTTTAAATGGAGTTTTAATGGAAGAGGTATATGTGGAACGACCTCTTGGATATGAGAAGAAAGACCAAGAGCATAAGATGTATGTAAATTGAAGAAAGCTCTTTATGGGCTGAAACAAGCACCAAGAGCATGGTACGACATAATAGATTCTTATCTAATGGAGAATGGATTTGAAAAATGTGAGGAGAACCCACCCTCTACATCGAAAGAAAAATATGGTAAGATGTTGATTGTTGTTTTATATGTTGATGATTTAATTTTACGGTGTAATGATGATTACCTTGTTGAAAATTTTAAAACGATCATGAAAGATGAATTTGAAAGTGGCCGACATGGGTTTATTAAGATACTTCTTGGGAATAGAAAGTGGAGCAAGGTGAAAAAAGAAATTTTTTATTTCTCAAGCAAAGTATGTGAATCAAGTTCTAGAAAGATTTAACATGCAAGAGTGCAAAGCGGCAATCACTCCCACGATAATGGGATTAAAAAAATCAGCGAGAGAGGACGGCGGCAAGGATGTCGATCAAGGTTATATAAAAGCATAGTTGGCGGCCTCATGTATTTAGGCGCAACTAGGCAGGATATTATGCATCTTTGTGGTTTAGTTCCAGATTTATGGAAAAGCCAAAAGAAGCACATTGGCAAGCGACAAAGAAAAGTGCGAGGTATGTGAAAGGAACAAAAGGATTTGGTATTTTATATACTACTTGAGAAAATTCGAGAATTGGTTGGATCTAGCGACGAGTGATTGGGAGCTGGAAGTGTAGATGATCGGAAGAGCACTTCCGGTTATGTTTTTCATATGGGTTCAGAGCCATTTCATGGGCTTCTAAGAAACAACCGATTGTAGCATTATCTACGGCGAGAGGCGGAATATGTGGCGGATATAAACGCGGCGTGTCAAGCAATTTGGATGAGAAGGATGTTGAGAAGTTTGTGCCAAGAACGAGTGAAAAAGCCTTGTGATTTATTGTGACAATAGCTCGGCTATTGCTTTATCGAAAAAGAATTTTGTGTTTCATAAAAGAACAAAACACATAGACACAAGTATCATTATATCGAGAGAATTGGTAAACAATGGAGAAATTGTTTTACTGACATTGTAAAACGACGGAGAACAATACGCGAGATATTTTAACTAAACCATTGGGACGAGAAAACATTTGAATTTTTAAGAAAATGTATGGGTATGATGGATAACCTAGCGGTGACTTTGAGGGGGAGTGTTAGAAATATTAAAGTCACACTACGTGCCTTAGGGCGAGTGGCGAGAAGAACAAAGTACAATGCGACGGAAGATTGGGTTCCGATACATTTGCATTGTACAATTAAGCTTCGATGTGAGCCCGCGAACGAGGAGAATATCACTGATAAGAGCAAAGTAACGACACTTTGTGTGTCGTCTTGAAAAGTGAGATAGAGAGTTGATATTTAAAGAAATGCATACGCGTATGAGTCCTTATATGTATTTCAGTGAATCCCTCAACGTGAGGGAGGAAGAAATTTTTATCATTTTTTGTTTGAAATAGAAATTGTTTTAAAGCCATGAAAGCTGCTGTCTCAGGTCAATTTTTTTAACTTCTACTTGTGTTTAGGAGGAGAGCCTATTCTCTTCACTTGGAATTCTCAAAATTCCAACAATAATAAGCAGATTGTTGAACTAAGTCATCAATTCGAGGGATCTGTCGTACAACACACAGCTTGACGGAGTTGATTCCAAGTACTGGGTAATTTGCAACATCTTCGAACGTTGTAAGCATTTCGAGCTTTGTAATTCAATAGCTAGCATTTTTGTTCAAATTGTTTACAATCGACTAATCTCTAGCTCATTTTTAGGATTTTAATAGGTTGTAGGTTTTACAGGCGCATTCCAAAAGAGGTTTTAGGCGGCTGCACGAGTTGGTTACTCTGTAAGAAAATACTCTCCAAAAAACCCTCGTGTTTTATGAACATGTACACTTTGTTGAATCGTCGTTGATTTTTGTAGGGAAATGAATTCGAATGATTTATCGAAGTATTCCTCCATCTTTGAGTAATCTTCTGACGAAAACTCTCTTTGAGTCCGATCTGTCCCAACAATACCATTAGAGGAGAATTTCCAGCTGAGATGAAGGGACTTGTTAATTGCGGTCACTTGTAAGTATTAATATATCTTCAACTTTTTATAAGCATGTTTTATCTTTAGTGGGAATATGGTATTATAAGTTGTTGCCTTCTAACTATCTGGTTATGTCGTTGAATGTTCAAGCCACTTTAATAAAAACGACTTGAGTGGATCAATTCCACGGAGGTTTTCACGAAAAAAATGACCCTAAAACATATGTAAGTACCACTTATTCATTTCACAGTAATGATTTCATAATAATCTTTAGGATTACCGAACATAAGACCGAGTAACAACAGTAGTGCGAGGTTATTTGATGATAATTCATTTACGGGAAGATCCCCTCAATATTGGAAATTTATCATCCTTGACGGTCGTGTGGTGTTCCTGTCTAATTCCTTTGGATTTTAACGAAGACAAAATCTCCAAATACTCCTCATGTGAAAAACAAACCATTTTCATTAGTTGATGATAAAAAGTGCGTTACATAGTCAATAGTTGGAGAACCTCAAGTCAAAAGAATGAAAACACACCAATAGAAAAAGGACAAGTAAGTTTATTGAGAGCGAGAGGAATTGGGAATTGATCGGAGAGGAATTTAGGGAGAGGAATTGGGAATGAGGAATTTAGGTAAAACAATTTAGTAATAGTAGTGTTTGAATTATGTTTTTAATGTAGAGAATAGATTTAGTAATATCAAAAATTTATGGCCAATTCAAAAATATTGAAGTTTGATATGCGTAATTTAGATTTACTGAAAAAATCTTGCCAAATTTATTAAAATCTTAAGCTAAATGTATGAAAACTAGGAGCCCAACATTATGAAAACTAGGAGCCCAACATACAATGCCGCCGCATTTTCTAAAGAGACCATCTAATGTTGGAAAATTAATCACAACCACAAAGCTTTAAATGGTAGCTGACGATCTATACCTCACTTAATCTTTTTTAGGTTGCAAATTGCGTGTGCATAGAAGCACAAGTTACGAGCATGGTACATAACCCATTCGCATAGCAAAGTTAAATAATCAAAGTAAAATAGAATTTAATGCATGGTTATTAATGCATGGGCAAATATTTAATCTTCAAGTTTTGACTCAACCTTCCAATACTATGTATTGAATTATGTTTGTCGGGAATTAAATCGAGATATATATGTTTAGATTTTACATGTTTGTATTAGAGCGAGTGAGGGTTGTGTAATGTGGCGAGATGTAAGTGTGGGAAGACAAGGTGATAAAATCGTGGAGCGAATTTTTGGTGGGTGCTTGTGGAGGCGAATTTTGGTGGGTGCTGACAAACGATTTTTACTTGTGGTTTTTCAAAACTTAGTGAATGTAATTCTCAATAAAAACGATAAATTTAATGATGAAAAAAACGGCGACTTCCATTAGAATGTGTATGTTGTGTTTATGAATTATAATATAAAATTTGATTAGTTGCGATTTTACGGCAACACTCTATTTTACTACTATTTTCCACGGTAAGTAAAAATCATTTGATTATATTTTCTCCTCTCACCACCACAACACTTGGTTTTACTGCGATTCACTTTGTGACTAAAATCATTTGATTATATTTTTCTCTTCTCTATAGTTGCAATTTTAATCTCTACCACTTTGTATTGAAAATATAAGTCACATAATTTGATTTCCTTAAATACATGATATGGATTAAGTAAATTCCACAACTCTCCATATACTTCGATTAAATACGTTGTCTTGATTAAAATCAATTTCGCAACTATATGTGAAAACAATTTCCCCCCTGTCCTTTCAAAATTTTAACATCTAACACTTTCTCTATGATTGACGGAGGCCAGTCGAAACTCTTTGGGAAGGCCCAATTCCGCCCACAATCGCACACTTGGAAAAATGTTAATGTGATGCGGGGAGCATCCGACTCAGGAGACGAGAAGGTGGTTGATTGTCTCGAAGAAAACCAAAAAATTTCACGTATTGTTGGACGAGGTTATTAAACTTGTTATTTTTATTGTTATTTTCTTCATTTTCAGAAATTAGTTAAAGACAGTAGGACTAGGGTTATGGTAGTTTAGTAGTTAGTTAGCATTTGTTTATTTTCCTTTTAAAAGAGCGGCTAAACGAGTTAGACGGATTACGGTTTGAACGAGTTCAGCAGAAAGCAAAGAAAGCTGTTACACCTTGCAAGCATTTAAACGAGAGAAAAAATAAGTTGTGGGGTTCGAATCTCCAACCGGAGAAGACAAGAAGAGATAGCGGTCTTTACGTAACGAAAAAATATTTTGTCAACTTAAATCCCGACAGACTATTTTATGCATTGAATTCACTGTGTTCATTTCATTGTTATTAACTTGATGTACATTGTAATTGGAAATAGCTAAGAGTTGAAAACATTACAAATAGAAATGCATTGTAACCAATGGAGCAGAAGCCGAATTCATTCCGGGATAACTATGTCTTTGTAAAGCCAAGACCGGAGGTTGAAACCCTCGCGAGACGAGAGACATTTTCGGCGTAGGAGAAGCCATAGGCTGTCGGGACGAAAGACGAGTTTGCGCAAGCGGGAAGAACGAAGGTCACAACACACGAGGACCAAATTTTCCGTCGAAAAGAGTAAAGGACATCCGGTCATCATTATAAACAATCACCAACGAATTTCAGTACGCATACAACCCCGTAGAATCATTTGAAAGAATAAGAGTCTCTTTAAAGCAAACAAGAGTCGTTTTATTCAAATAGCGTAAAAACCAGCATCCATTACAAACAAGGAGTGCACGAAGGGGTTTTACGAGCCGAGCACAAACGGTGCTCACATGACGGCAGCTGTTAAACCCTTTCTAACTACAATAGAACATACAAAGAAATATTCGTTCCATGGAATCATAGAGCGAGTGCGGGAAAAAACGACCCATGAGAGCAGCAACCACAAAAGAGCGGGGAACAGGAACAAAGCAAAACCCTATTACGAAGCTAGTGACGGTTGTGGTCGGAACGACCCTACCGATTTAGTTGAGTCGGGAGCCGGTTTTGTTTTGCTTCTTGATGTGAGAGAAACGAACCCTTGGTGGCCAACAACCTTGGGTAGCACTGCACATGACGAAGAAGAAGGTGGGTTAGAGTTGGAAGTGCCGGAAAAAGCTGGAAAGAGAAGACGAGCATACATTACAATAAAAATGAGATCTCAAACATTATAGCGTTTACACCGTGATTGAAGAGGCGGCGTTGCGAAGAAAGGCCGAAATTGACAACGGAACACGATAACAAGGAGCAGAGTACATAAGAGCACGAGAAATGTGCGAGTAAGTTATAGCATGGAACATTAACCTACCTCGGATGCGAGAAATGGTCGAATGAACCAAGCCATGAGCGTGGAGCCAAAGGGCCAGATCTGTCACACCCAAAAAACGAGTTACAAAACCCGGAGTAGCAAACCTATAAACCATTACGGTCCCGAGCAACGAGGGTCGACTTGGTTCGACTACAAAAACGATCATACCATAAGCACGAACGAGGAAATCGATAGGGTTGTCGTTCTCGGTGAAAAACCTCATCGCACGGAACGAGAAAACACGGGAGACATCAACATAACCTCGGCGAAGCGGAACGGAGAGCACGCAGCACAAGTGAACAAATGAAAGTGACGATCGATCGAGGGTAGGGGTTTGTCGAAAGGCGGGAGGTGACCGGATCGAGAAAGATCGACGGGTGGCGCCCAATGACTAGCGAAAAGGACGGTAAATAATTGCATTGAGATTGCAAAGCGGATCCAATCACGGTTTTCGAATCATATTTAATATAACAACGCAAAAAACCGAAATTTTTCATAATAACATTAATATGTGTATTAACCCATAGTTGAAAAGATAAGTGGGACTGTAACCTATCACGGTTACCAACATGTATTGATTTAATATTACGCACGAGTTGGAGGGCTGGGCATATCAAAAGTGGTATCGGAGCCGGGGTTCTGCTGAATAGGATGGAGGTTGGCGGAAGAAGGAAGAGGGAAGAGGAAGAGTAGTCCGAAGGAGTAGCGAGAAGAGGGACTACGTGAGGAGATTCGAATTTTTGCATGAAAGATTGACGAGCGTAGAAGGTCGGGGGAAGGAGAGACCCGGCGGATGATAGTGATGAAGATGTGGCGGAGAATCAAAAGATGAGTTTGAAGGGGTGACACACGAACTCGGTTATTAAAATCGGTTTTTCTATCCGGTCATAAGCCGAAACACGGGCTTTCCACTTATGACGGAAGTTTGTACTGTGGGATGTATACTGGAATTTGGTTAAGTGAAGTAAACAAGTATTTTTGAGTTTGAGGAAACCGGTCGGGACAAGCGGTGAAGTTCGGCACTACAAAGTTGAAAGGACATGCATCCTTGTGGTGGGACGGCGTTCGAGGCGAGAAGGAAAAGGCTACACAAACGACCTATAAAGAAGTGGACGGGGATGGAAGCAAAGGTCTGAAGGAGAAGTTTCTGCGAAAGCTATCGGATCATGTTGTATAGGCGGTGCGAACTTGAAGCAAGGGAATGAGCTGTTAAAGAATATACGAGAAGAGTTTTATAAGTTGAATGCGGGCGGTGTATGTGGAAGATACCTCGAGAAAAAGACGACCGATTCGTGAATGAGTTGAGATGGGAAGATCTTTGGATGAGATCGGTATCCTCTCACCCGAACTTTAGATGAAGCATACCATTTTGCTGCGAAGGCGAGAGGAGAAGATAAATAGACGAGAATGCCGGGAGAGGAGGTGGATGCGGCGAGAGGAAAGGGAAAGAGCCTTTGGCGAGCGGTACGAGGTTCAAGTGAAGAAGGCGGCGGTTCCAAATGCAGCAGGGAACAACGAGAAAAGGACAATAGCACTAGAGAGGACGACCGGCCCGGCGAGGGAGGGAAATGGTCGGGCGAGAGGATCGTCCGGTGCTTGTCGGTGCCTGGGAAGTGGGAGACACGAAGTCGTGTGCATGCATCTTGAAGGTGAACCGATGGGTGGGAGAGGGAGCTTATGTTGCCCAATCGGAGGAAGGTGAGCGATTACCTCGAGAAGTGGAAGCACTCGCAGAGGCGGTGAAGCTTTGGTGTTGAATAAGGTGATGTTAAAACCGACAAAAAGAAATTGAAGAACACGACCAACGGAAGGCTTTGTTCCGGGCGGTTTGCAAGTCACAAGGTAAGTGCTGCAAGGCTGAGTCATTAACGGCGAAAATGCGACAATTTGGTGGCTACGGAAATGGTGTGAGAAATTGGGATTGAAAAAAGCGTGAAACATCCCCTCCCTATAAGGTGTCGTGGGTTCTGCAGAAGGACATCAAATGTTAGTTGATGAACGGTGTGAGGTGGAGTTCCGGATAAGGCGGTATAAAGACAAAATTATCGCGATGTTATGCCAATGGATGTACGCCATATCTTTCTGTGGGAAAGCCACTGGCGGTTTGACGGAAAGCGCGAGTTCATGATGGAAAAACAAAATGTTATAAGTTTGTCGAAGATGGGATCAAGCACACGCTTGTACCCATTAAAGAGGAAAGTACGACGAGATACCGGTGGAGTAAAAGCGCTGCGATGGGGCGGAAAAGAATTTCCACGAGTTGAAGACAATGATGTAAATTTTGTTGTCGTAAGAAGACCGAAGAGCAGGTGATATCTTTGCACACACAGTTTCAGACTTACGAGGAAATCCAAAATATGTTGCGGGAATTTGGAGATATCGTGGTGGACGATCTTAGGATGAACTACCCCCGGAGAGGGGTATCGATCATTGTATTGACTTTATACCGGGGAGGGCTAGTACGCAAATAAAGCGACTTATCGCATGAGTCTAAGGGACCACGAGGAAATTAGGAAGAAGGTTCGGGAGTTGTTGGATAAGGGATTGATTAGAGAGAGCATGAGCCCTTGTGCGGTTCCGACGAGTTTTGGCTCCAAAGAGAGGGAGGAGAGTGGCGAATGTGCACGGATTCCCGAGCCATTAATAAAATTACTATCGAGTCACGATTTCCATTGCAGAGAATGGACGATATGATGTTGTTTGAGTGGGAGGCGGTTTATTTTCGAAGATTGATTTGAAGAGTGGATATCACGAGATCCGGATTCGAAGGAGATGAGTGGAGAGACGACTTTCAATACAAATGAGGAAAGTCGTACGAGTGGTACGGTGATGCCATTTGGGGTGAGATACTTGCTCCCGGTGCTATCATGCGCTTGATGAATGGAAAGTGCTTGAAAGAGTCATTGGGAAGTTTGTAATTGTTTACTTAGATGACATGCGATTTTCGGTAAAACCAAAGAAGAACATTTCAGGGCATGTTCGAAGTGTGTTGAGAAGGCTAACGACAAAATAAGTTCTTGATAAATGCGAAAAAAGTGTACCTTTTTTTCGAGCGGAGTTAGTGTACTGGGTTTTGTAATTACGAGAAAATGGGCGGGAGATGGACCCAGAAAAGGTGGCGGCTATAGTTAGTTGGCCTTCTCCAAAGAGTTTATTTGAAGTCGAAGTTTTCCACGAGACTAGCGAGTTTTTACGGAAATTCATCGGGAATTTCAATGACTGCGCACCCATCGTGGGATACTGATCGAGAAGGCAAATCGGCCTTTTCACACGGGCCGAAGCGACGGAAAAACGGTTTCGAGACTTTGAAAAAGGGAAAGATCACTGAAAGGCAGATATTGAAGACGTGCACGACTTCAACAAACTTTTTCAAGTTCGTTGTGATGCCGATTGAGTACAGACCATTGAGGGGCGGTGCTTAGTCGGGGAGGATAGGGCTGGTTGCGTATTTCGGTAGAAAAGTTGAACGAGTGAGCTAGAAGTACTCAACTTGTGATCAAGGAGTTCTACGCAATTATACAAGCGTTAAAGCATTGGAGACATTACCTGTTAGGTAATGAGTTTGTTTTATTTTGAGATAATTCTGCATTACAATACATTATGCAACAACATAAGTTGAACCATAAGCATGCGAGAATGGGTTGAGTATCTTCAGAGTTTTCACGTTTGTGCTTTGGAAACATATTAGTGGGCGAGGCGAACAAGGGTGGCGGATGCGGCTGAGTAGGAGGACCCTACTCCTACGGAAAGTACCATGCGGGTTTTGGGCTTTGAGCACACGAGGGCAGTGTATCAAACGAGATGCGGTCCCAGGAGGCCTATGAGGGCCTACCAAAATCCTCTGTTGAGAAACAATAGTCCATGGTTGGACTACAACTTACGGGGAAGGATTACTATTTAAGGGAGGGACGATTATGTATTCCGTTGTTCTATGAGGGAGAACATTATTCGGGAAAAGCACGGTGGGGGTACTGGCCAGGACATTTCGGTATAGACAAGACATTTTCACGAGTTGAGCATTTTTATTTTTTGGCCAAAGTTGCGACGGGACGTACAGGTACGTAGCGGGTGTGAATATGTCAGGCGCGCAAGGGTCACGGTCGAAATACGAGGTCTTTATTTGCCATTACCCATTCCGAAAGCGGACAGTGCAGGACTCCATCGACTTGGATTTTTGTTTTGGGTTTGCCTGAGACACGGCGGGGTTTCGATTCGGTAATGGTAGTGGTGGATCGGGTTTTCAAAAGATAGCTACTTTATGCCTTGCGGAAAAACCGGTGATGCTGCTCACGTAGCACACTTGTTCTTTTACGAGAGATCGTTAGGCGCATGGTCTACGCAAGGTCCATCATTTCCGACGAGGACGTGAAGTTCACGGGACATTTTTGGCGAACACTGTGGAAGAAGTTGGACACACGATTCTGATTGAGCTACGCACACCCACGCAGATGGAAGAGAGCGAAGTGGTGAACAAGAGTACGGGAAATCTGCTACGAAGCTTAATAGGCGAAAATTCACGGATGTGGGAACGCGTGCTTGCTCGAGGGCGGAATTCGCATATAACGATTCACCTAATCGCGACATCGGTTATAGTCCTTTTCCGGATCTTGTCTGACATGCATCACGCAGAGTGCATGAGTGCGAGGGTGAGGAAAAACTCGAAAAAACGAAGTGCGATGGGGGAAGATTTTGCCCAAGCCATGGAGCGACTGACACCCTGAGCGAGTGAAAAGGGTGAGAGTTACAGGGACGGTCAAAAAGTACTGAGACAGTGAGCAGTGATTCGAAAGCGACGGGAAGTTGGGTTTAATGTCGAGAGATGAGGTCCTTGCACACTTTACGCAAGGAACGGTTTCCAAAACGGGAATATAATAAGCTGAAGTATAAAAAACATCGGCCCTGCAAGATCATTCGCAAGTTTTACGCAAATGCCTATGAGCTACGGTTGCCACCGGGGATAGGTATTTCTCCCATTTTTAACGTGGCGGATACTGTTCCCTTATGTCGTCGATCTGAAGATAGCGCAACGGAAAGCCAACACGGGGACACCGGTTGTGAGGAAAGGATTCGTGGATGAGACATATGCCGCATGGCACAGCCTTGAGATCGAGAGGATCCTCGACACACGAGGTAGCCGGGCGCACACGCGAGAAGGAATATACTGCGGTACTTAGTCGAAGTGGAAGGACCGTGGGTCGATTGAGGACGATTCGTGGCTACGCCATGACGCGGTCTGACGAGTTGATACGTCGACGACCTCATGGAGCGGAGCCATGACTTTTGCCACCCGGGAGCCTAATGCGAGAGCATCCCGACTCAGGGAGACGAGAAGGTGGTTGACTATCTCGAAAGAAAACCAAAAAATTTCACGTATTGTTGGACGGTTATTAAACTTGTTATTTTTATTGTTATTTTCTTCATTTTCGAGAGAAGTAGTTAAAGACGGTAGGGACTAGGGTTATGAAGCTGTTTTAGTTTAGCGATTAGATTAGCGAGTTGTTTATTTTCCTTTTAAAAGAAAGCGGCTAAACGGTTAGACAGATTACAGTTGAACAGTTCAACGAAAGCGAAAGCGTCACACCTTGCAAGCATTTGAACGAGGAGAAAAAATAAGTTGTAGGGTTCGAATCTCCGGCCCGGAGAGAAGACAAGAAGAATGACGAGTCTTTACAGCAACAAAAAATATTTTGTCAACTTAAATCCCATGTAAACTATTTTATACATTGAATTCATGTGTTCATTTCATTGTTATTGCGATGTACATTGTAATTGGAAATAGCTAAGAGTTGAAAACATTACAAATGAGAAATGCATTGTAACTAATAGAGCAGACGAGGCTGAATTCATTCCGGATAACTATGTGCTTTGTAAAGCCAAGACCGAGAGGTTGAAACCCTCGCGGACGAGAGAGCATTTTCGGCGTAGGGGAAGCCATAGGCTGTCCGGGACGACAGCGAGTTTGCGCAAGCGAAGAACGAAGGTCACGACACACGAGGACCAAATTTTCCGGCGAAAGAGTACAAAGGACATCCGGTCATCATTATAAACAATGCACAACGAATTTCCGGGTAACGCATACAACCCCATAGAATCATTTGAAAAGAATAGAGAGTCTCTTTAAAGCAAACGAAGTGCGTTTTATTCAAATAAAGCTGTAAAACCATTGTCCATTACAAACAAGGAGTGCACGGGAAGGGTTTCGTGAGCCGAAGACGGTGCTCACATGACGGCCAGCTAGTTAAACCCTTTCTAACTACAATAGAACATACAAAGAAATATTCGTGCCATGGAATGACGGAGGCGAGTCTAGGCAAAAACGACCCATGACACGCGCAACCACAAAAGAGCGGGGAACCGAGGAACAAACAAAACCCTATTACGAAGCTAGTGACGGATTTGTGGTCGGAACGACCTACCGTTTGGTTGAGTCGGGCCGGTTTGCTTTTGCTTCTTGAAATTGTAGAGAGCGAACCCTTGGTGGCAGCGACCTTGGGTAACACACGAGAACGGAAGAGAAGGCGGGTTAGAGTTGGAAGTGCCATAAAAGCTGGAAAGAGAGAGCAGAGCATACATTCGACAAAAACGAGATCTCAAACATTGTAGCGTTTACGTGATTGAAGAAGGCGGCGATTGCGAGAGAAGGCCGAAATTGACGGCCAAAACTTGATAACAAGGAGACGAGTACATAAGAGCACGAGAAATGTGCGGAAGTAAGTTATAGCATGGAACATTAACCTACCTCGGATGCGGAAATGGTCGAATGAGCCGAGGCCATGAGCGTGGAGCGAAGGACCGTCTGTCACACCCAAAAAAACAGTTACAAAACCAAAGTAGCAAACCTATAAACCATTACGGTCCGGACGCAGACGGGTCGACTTGGTTCGACTACAAAAATAGTCATACCACTAAGGCACGAAGCGAAATCGACGGGGTTGTCGTTCTCGGTGAAAAACTCTCGTCGCACGAGAACAAAAAACAGGAGGCATCAGCATAACCTCGTGACGAGGCAGAGCAGGAGAGCCCGCAACACAAGTGAACAAATGAAAGTGACGGTAGATCGAGGGGTAGGGTTTGTCGAAAGAGCGGGAGGTAACAGGATCGAGAAGATCGACGAGTGGCGCCCTAATGACCCGGTGAAAAAGGGACGGTAAATAATTGCATTGAGATTGCAAAGCGGATCCAATCCACGGACTTTCGAATCATATTTAGTATAACAAGCATAAAAACCGAAATGTTCATAATAACATTAATATGTGTATTAACCCATAGTTGAAAAGATAAGTGGGACTCGTAACTATCACGGTTACCAACGGTGTTGATTTAATATTACGCATGCGATTGGAGAAATTTGAGCTATCATAATGAATTGTAAGATCAATGTTGGATTGCACCTATTGGAAGATGTTAGATCATAGTATTGATGAAAATAATTCAACGATTCTGTGCCTGCTTGCATTTTGTCATTTTGTCGAGCATCTATCAAATAATCAACTCAACGGTTCTATACGATTTGTCCAGGGATAGAAAGAGCTTCGATGCTTGTAAGTAGAAGGGTCGAAACTCTTCTCAAAAGATCTCGAATTGATTTTATCAATTTAAGACTTCCAATATTCGTGTATACGGTATTTTTCTTTTATAGGGACTTGAGTAACAATTCATTCGAGATCTCAGATGTGCCTACCTGGTTATCTGCTCTCGCATCTTTGACTCACTATATAAGTTCAAGTTGTTTGAAATACCAATAAATTAAGTTTACCTATCTTTCAAACTAAATGGTTTTTTCCATTGGTTTGATAGAAAAAATACCAATAAATTAAGTTTTACCTATCTTTCAAACTAAATGGTTTTTCCATTCCTCTGGTCTTGTAGTTTGATAGAAAACAGTAATTTGAATGGGCAGCTACCTCCACAAGTATTTAGCTTGCCACAAATTGAGACGGTGTGAGTGTATTTAATATTTTCTTTGGATTACTGTCATTATTATGTTGAGCAAATTTCAAACTTGAACAGTCAGTGATCTTCATTTTCCAATGGCTTAGGATTCTTTCCAATAATTCTATAGACGGAGCTCTGTTAATTATGGAAGAGAAATGTCAGCCAGCAGCTCCAGTTGATAGACCTTCGATACAACAACATCACGGACATTCAGTTGGGAAAAAGCTTTACCAAGACTTGGGTGCATGGGTTTTCATTATAACCCTCTGAACTGATTCATGTGGATTTTTAATTCATTTATACCTATGGAAAATTACCTTGTTGCTGGTATCCATAGGAATAGGAAGAGGAAAAAACAATGTGTATATGTGAAACATTCTGGCAATTCAATGGTGTGATATTTGAAAGCTATCTACATTTATCCGAAGTTGTACACCATCAATTCTTTAATGTAACTATCTGGTTTTTCCCAATGCAGACTAGAAGGTAACCCGGTTTGTGATTCCCAAACAGTCATATCAAATAGCCCCATATGCCACCCTGTTGAAAAGTGTTCTTGAGGCTTTCCTACAACACTGATATCGCCCATTGTGGAAACGGCACCACATGCACTGAAAATTCAGAGAAAATTGATCCTCAGAGTTGTCAGTGTGCAATGCCGTATGTGGGCACCATGGTCTTAAGATCCCCCTCTTTTTCAACTTTGACGAATATTAAGCGATTCCAAGAACTAGAGAAATCTCTATGGACAGGATTAAACTTGACAAAGGGGTCAGTATATCTCTGCTGCATGTCGTTTGATGCCAACAAGTATTTGAAGATCACAGTTCGGCTTTTCCCACCGCCCGGAAGGAAGTCTTTTGAGCGGTCAGAAATCATAAAACTTGGTTTTCTTTTAAGCAATCAAGCCTACAAACCGCCAGAGGAGTTTGGACCCTACTATTTCGTACCGTCGTCTTTATATATCTTTGGAGAGGTGAGAAGCTTTAACTCTGCGTCCTGGTTTCTACAAACATGAGCATCGTTTAAAGTTTATTTACTATTTTGCTGGCTGTTTCATTTCAGAAAGATCAACGTCTCTAAGTAGATGGGAAATATTTGGAATAGCAGCTGCTGCAGCTGTGTTGATCTTTGCCATCATTACCGTAGGGATCTACACGTTATGGCAAAGAAGGAAAGCAGCAAACGCGGTTGAATTATCAAACCCATTTGGTAATAAACGCTATGCTCCCATCATCTGAATTTACACCTTTACATACATATATATATTTGGTTTTGGAAGCTGGAAACTAAATTCTATTAGTTTTCGTCAGCTTCTTGGGGTGCAACAAGCGGACGAGATAGTGGAGATGCTCCCAAAATGAAAGGTGCAGAGTTTTTCTCGTTTCAAGAACTGAAAATGGCTACCAATAATTTCTCGAGGCATAACGAGATTGGTTCAGGCGGCTACGGCAAGGTATAAAATTTGTATTAGTGTCACGAGTCAACGTGTACAGTATAGAACAAGCTCTAACTTTACATTTGGGATAAGTGAAAGCGATAGACCAGTGAGTCGCCATCTCCGGATAAGGGTGAAGAATCAACTACCCTATCATCATTTAACCTCCCAGCCTGAGCGTTCTCGCAACGTAACAATCCAACTATCCCCTTGCTTTGTTTGGAATCCGAGAAGAAAGCAATTCTACCCCTTACTTTGTTTGGAATCGGGGAAGATACGTGTTTATTTGAATTGCACATTAAAATAACCTTAAAATACTCGATATTTCTGAGATGTAATCCTGAAGATATGGTGACTTGCTGAATTGAAGTCATATTCATATGGACTGGCAGGTGTACAAAGGGATATTGCCCGCTGACGAACAGGTGGTTGCTGTTAAAAGGGTGAAGAAAGAGTCAAACCAAGGTGGTGTAGAATTTAAGACAGAACTGGAATTGCTTTCTCGGGTTCATCATAAGAATCTGGTGGGATTTGGATTTTGTTTTGAGGAAGGCTCGGAGAAAATTCTTGTGTACGAGTACATGCCAAACGGATCACT
>CM076572.1:921572226-921633616 GCA_034641835.2 Pinus albicaulis | reverse complement strand
TTCAAATTCGAATAGCCCACCACTGATTCAAATTTCAGCGAAATTCGAATAGCCCGCCACTGATTCAAATTGCAGCGAAATTTCAAATTCGAATAACCCGCCACTGATTCAAATTTGATATTGAATGGGATGGATCCATGTCCATACATGTATGACATATGGGAGTGAGAAAACTGGAAGTTGGAAAATCGTGGGAGGCGGTGACGGAGCGGAGCAGAGGCCGGGACGGACATAACGAAAGAAAGTTTTCTGTCGTCGACGTTAACGCCATCGGAACTGGGTGGAGTCCACCTAAAGCCGAAAAAGGTCGGATGGTCGCCGGAGGGGCAGTGCCGGAGCTGTCAAATCAATCTCCGATTCGTAGACACACAGACTCCTCCGTTTTTAATAAGGATATGGCAGCATCCAACATGCTCCTCCAGCACAACAAACATGATATTAAATTTGACAGTAAAACCGGCATCATAACCGCGTAGACCACTTTTTCACACGTGTGATCATTGACATGTGTCATTACAAGTTGATCACTGACATGTGTTATTACAAGTTGATGAAAAAAAAACTGATTCAAAAAGAAGGCCTATTGGCCTAAATATAAATGTGGGAAGAAAGAGTATGTATTTTTTGCTCCTCCGGAAAAGTGGAAACAAAAAAACATTTCATTTTAGAATGTGAGGCCTTCAACGACACCAGGGAAAACTATGCAGGTATTCTGGCAGCTAATTCTTGGGATAAGCTATTCAGCGAAGAGTTTGTCGATAAGCTGGGAGCGGTCATTGTAAAAATTCACAGGAAAATAGCCGAATACAAGAGTCAGATAGAGAAGCAATCTGTCCCATAAGCTATTTTTAGCCTCGTGGACATTAAAATTCTTTCTTTCTTTCTTTCATTTTATAATTGCCAAACCAACATCTTAATGACGCTAAATTTCGTTTAACGTCTATGAATTCTACCATTATAATATATAAAACGAATTAATAAAACAATAAAAAAATATTTTAATACTATTCAATATAATATTATTACATTTTAGAATATTTTAAAAATATTACGTTAATAAAATATATATTTTTTTATATTCAATTTAATTATAAATTATTCAATAAAGTATATTTATTTAATATTCAATTTAATTGTAAGTTATTCCATAACATTTATAGATGGAGAAGTTATTTGATATAATTATTTACTGGCCATATAAACATTCCAATAATATTAAATAAAATATTTTAAACTGATTATACTAACCATATATAAAAATACAATTTAATTAAATTTATTTGATAAAATGTATATTTTGAAAGCTATTTGATTAAATTTTCTTTATTTATGGTATAAACTTTTGTTGGTATATATGTATACATTATCTACTTACTAGTTTTTAATATAATTATTTATTTTTTATTGTAATTTTTGTTTAATTAATATTATTTAATTAAATGATTTAGATCATAGTTATAAAGATATATTATTATTATTTTCACAAGACTTTGGATAGATAGTGATTATATGCTTTGTTAAAGCACTTTTTGATATGGAGTCATTGGTTTAATTTATGCTTTCATGAGAGTGATATATTGAATATTATGAAAATATTGTCCCACCAAAATTATAAAAAACAAAGATATATCATTATTTTATTGATATTAAAAAAGGAATTATTCTTATTTTTATACAAGTTAGTTTAAGACAATGCTGTTCAATTATAACACATTAATTGTAATAGAAATCTAGTGGAAAAAAATTTCATTATTAAGAAAAAAATTATTAGAATTACTTAGGACATTATAAAAAGATGAAATGTGTAAATACATAATTGTTTTATTTAAGAAAACTTGATATAACTTTAAAAAAAAGTAGTGTTTTTATAGAATCCGTATAATATATTTTTTTTAAAACATAATGCATATCTTAACATGAGGGCATTTGTTTGGTATGTAAATGATGAAGTTATTCTAAATAATTTTGACTCTTTTATTTATAAAAACTTGATATAACTTAAAAAAAAAAGGTTTTTTTATAAAATGAGTATAATATTTTTTTTTTAAATATAATGCATATCTTAACATTAGGGCATTTGTTTTATATGCAAATTATGAAGCTTTCCTAAATAATTTTGCATGGTTGGAGATAATAGATGGTTTTTGTGTAACATTATTTTTTTCATATTTTTGAATATATGGAAAAATAATGTTGCATAATGCACAAGAACCTTACATCTGTAACCATGCAAATTTATCTAAAAATGTTTCATCATTTACATACCAAACCTATATATATATATATATATATATATATATATATATATATATATATATATATATATAATCTAAAAATATTTCATCATTTACATACCAAACCTATATATATATATAAAAGAAAGAAATTAATGAGCGTAAAGGCTTGCACTTGTCTTTTTATTTCAAAATATGTCAACCAAGTAAATGTTATAGTTGGAGTAAAAGTCTTATGTTTTTTTCTAAATTTGATACACATTATAAAAATTTAATATATATATATATATATATGAAAAATATATTTAAAATCTCCATAGAGATCTCTATAGGTGCGTAGTTTCATGAGAAATGAAAAATTAGAGCATATATGGAAAAATGATTCAAAATTGTTAAAATTGATTTTTTTTGTTTGTGTAAATCAAACTAAGATATTTGTCAATCCAAAACTAAAACAAAAGTGGCCACCTAATCCACGGTTCTATTTTCCCATTTTTCTATGAATGGAATGTTGTACAACTCTTTAACTTTGTGTCCATCTTCTCCCACAATGTAGTCCAAGAAGCACCATGAAATATTATGTACCTGTCTAAAATTATGCTCCTTGGTATCCTAAACTTCACCTAGACCTATGCAAAGAATAAGTTTGTTGCTTGTCCAATGCACAGGGAAAATTGCATGAATAATCATTCATATAAGCCTTTCCTAGTTTTGAAGGCTATCTTCTAGGTATTTTCTTCTTTGAATGAACCTAGTGATAACTTGAATTTATGTCTAACGCAGTGAAATATTTGGCTTATTGAAATTGATTGATCCAAATGCATATTGGTGGCCACCCACCTATTCCACTTGGACTATTTCTTTCAGTTTTTCAGTTTCCTTAATTTTAGCACAATTTACAATTTTTGGCATTTTTTCGGGTCCTAAACTTTTGGAGCCGTTTTGAGGCCCTAAATGACGTTTTTTGGGCATCAAAACTCTGACCAATTTGAACCCATTTTGAACTTAATATTCACTGTCATTAGTTGTAGTCCTCGGGTAGATATTTCTAATGATCTATCATGTGCATCAAAAGGAGATAGTATGCCAAAGTTACGACTTCGGGAAATTAATGTACCAATTTATCCTGAGAGGGCTCATATTTTGGCATTTCATCTCCTAGGGTTAGGTTTTTGGATGTTTAGGGTTTTCCATTGTTTCTCAATAATATATAGGCCTTTGAGACTCATTGTAACACAGAGTTGAGAAGCTTGTAAGCGCCACTTCTCTTCTCAGAGATAAACTACCAGTGCCCTAGCAAGTTTATTTCCATTATGTCTGTAAACAAATTTCAGTTATTTGATATTAATGAAATGAAATGTTATTTTCATTGCATCTTTTTATTTATGGTTATATGTGTATTATGTTGCATTCTCACATAAATTCAGATCAATGGTATCAGAGCGGACTTCTCTTTCTCGATCCTTCTTTGCATGTCCCCAACAAGGTCAGGGTATAAGGAGCTAGGGCTCAATCTAGTTGAACCTTTGCAATATCAACCTCGCAAACCCCGACGATGGCCCATGGAGGATGAAAAGAAAGACGATGAAGCTTGAGATGCTATCAAAATATTTCTCGAGGAGGCCCTTTAAAAACAAAGGAACGCGATGATGGATAACTTCACCCAGATCCTTCAACGACTGACCACTGGCGGCGCATTTGCATCCAGCAGCCACTCTAGAGGCACAACCCCTTTTAAGGTACGAGTAAACTTTGACATTCCCATATTTGATGTCCAAATAGATGCAGACGTCATAGAAAGATGTTTGAATCTATTAGAAGGATATTTCTTGGTTCAAGACTTTTCTGATTGGGAGAATATTATTTTTTCACTGCTCAAAGACGCCCCCCTTATCAAGGATTGGTGGGAAACCTATTGTGAGAAAAAGGAAGAGGGGGAACCCTCTCTGTTCCTGGTCGTACCCACTTGGAATTATTTCCGAGACACCATAAAGAAACAATATTATCCCGTGGGGAGGTATGAGGAAAAGTACATATAATGGACTATGTTGCAGAAGCAAAGGGATCAAGATGTGCATGAGCTAACGAATTTGTCCCATACCCTGTGCACAAAGTTGGGTATCAAAGATTCGGAGAAACATTTGGTGTTGAAGTATTGTAGAGTTATTCAAAGACACATTTAGGAGGAAATGGATTTCCTCGACATCTCCTCACTTGGTACGACATACTTGTATGTTGCCAATATTGAGCATAAACTCAAACAGAAGAAGCAAGACTTTGGATCTGCGAATCAAAAGCAAGCGAAAGGTGCCACCAAAAAGCAGAACGAAGGAAAATTCCAACACATGGCGGCCCATGAAAACCTGTCAAAGCCGCAAGCAATGAACAACACCACGAAGCTAAAGAAGGACACGAGAAAGTGTTGTGAGTTCCATAAGAGCTCCACTCACAACACAAATAAGTGTCGAGCCAAGTAGTCACTGGTGACCGAGATGAACCCTTCTAAATAATAAGCATGCTCCGACACTAAATCGGAACCCAAGAAGGGGAATTATAGAGGGAAGCAGATTATCGATGCGAAGCCCAATGCCACCATTGCCACCACAAAGATCCAAAAGGAAGAACCAGAAGATCCAGAGTTGGAGGAGTGTCTCTTCCACTCCCATATGTGGGTAAAGGGTTCTCTGATACAATTCATTATCGATAGTGGGAGCCAAAAGAACCTCATTTCAGCAGAGGTCGTGAAGCGGTTGCGATGTCCGACCACAAAACACCCACAACTGTACACCATCGAGTGGATTCACCAAGGACAGGATCTTCGCTTCAGCCGATAGTGTCACCTTCCCTACAGCATCAAGCCCTTCACCGATGAGGTATTATGCGACATTGCTCCTCTCAATGTTTGTGATATATTATTAGGCCAACCATACTGGTGGAAGCAACATGCTATGTATGAGTCCTGACCTCACGTTGTTATTGTTACTTTGGAAAATAAGTTGTACATGATTCCAGAGGTACCACCGACTGCCACTATATCTTTGGTTACTGCAAAACAACGCAGTAAGCACATTTCCAAAATCGAGAAATTTGTTTTCCTGATGATCCACCCTCAGGGAAAGAAGAAGAATGTGGACACGACCTCCAGATAGGGCTCCTCCACATGACAACAACAATTGGAAAAGGTCTTGGAGGAGTACCGGGACATCTTCACCTCACTCACAAGGGTGACTCTGCACTGTCAGGTTAAGCACCCCATCAATTTGACCCCAGGTGCGTCGCTGCCCAATGGACCGGTCTATTGGCTCTCTGTCCTGGATAATGATGAAATCAAGAGGAAAATTCAGGAGCTGCTGCAGAAAGGTCACATCCGGCCAAGTTCATCGCCCACTGGGAACCCAATCATGTTGGTACAGAAGAAGGATGGGAATTAGAGACTTTGTATTGAATATAAGGCGTTGAACAAGATTATTGTCTAGATTAGGTACCCGGTCACACAGATTTATTACCTTCTAGACAAACTCAAAGAGGACAAATATTTCAGCAAGAATGACTTGAAGTCTGGGTATTACTAGGTATCAATCGAATCATCCGATGTATGGAAGACTGCCTTTAAAGCCAAGGAGGGCATTTCCGAATGGTTGGTCATGCCTTTTGTGTTGAAGAATGCTCCCAGAACCTTCATGAGGCTGATGGATGACAACTTAAAGCCATTCACCAACTATTTTATAGTATTTTACTTGGATGACATCTTGATCTTCATCCAGACTTGGGAAGAGCACCTCCACCACATTCAACAGGTCTTCCAAATACTGTGGAAACACAAGTTTTGTGCCAATATCGAGAAGTGAAATTTTGGCATGACCCAGGTTCAGTATTTTTGATACATTATTGATGAGCAGGGGGTGCATGTGGATCCAACCAATATCCAAGTCATTCGGGATTGACCAGCCCCAACCACTCTAACAAAGATTCGTAGCTTTTTAGGTATTTCTAATTTCTACCGCAGGTTCGTGTTGGGATTCTCTCATATCACTTGGCCCTTGAGTCAAGTCACCAAGGGAGGAACGAAAGAAAAAAAAAATTGGTCGGAATCTCAAAAAAAGGCATTCGTAGAATTGAAACGTCCCCTTTGCTCTGCCCCGGTGCTCACATTACCACACTTGCAACAACCATTTAAGATTGAGACAAATGCCTCTGACTATGTTATTGGGGAAGTTCTTACTCAACAAGGGCATCCAGTTGCATATCACAGTGAGACACTATCAAACACAGTCCAAAAGTATCCCACTTATGACAAAGAGATGTATTCCATTGTGTAGGCTTGTCGACAATGGAAACATTACATTTTGGGGATGGAAACGATCATCCACACATACCACCGACCCATATAGTTCATACAGACACAAGGGAAGTTGCAGAATATCACCATTAAAAGTGCTCCACACATCTGCAACAGTTTCATTTGAACATCAAGTACAAGAAGGACAACAACAATAATGTTGCAGACTGCCTTAGTCGACCACCAATCGCAGTGATAACCACGATGCTCAACTTTTGTGGACACGAGACTTCTGATTGGCCGCTTCTCTACAAGAGAGATCCAAATTCGGCCACACATACAAGACCCCCTTGGAGGGTAACCGAGTTCCAGATTTTCACCTCTAGGATGCACTTCTATGTCACCTAGGACACCTTTGTGTTCCTTCAAGCGATAAAACCAAGATGATTTGGGAAGTGCACTACATTCGGGTTGCTGGGCATTTTGGGGTCGAGAAAATAGTGGAAGTACTACAGAACTACTTCTATTGGACAAACCTTTGCCATGGTGTTAGGAAGTACACCTGATCTTGCACTTCCTGTGTCATTGCCAAACCGACCATCAAGAAGCAAGGCCTCTATACTCTAATGCCTACCCCTAGTCGACCTCGGGAAGCCACCTCCATGGATTACATGTTGACCCTTCCTTCTACTAAGCATGGAAACAACTGTGTTTTCATGGCCATCGACAGATTCTCGAAGATGGCCATTATGGCGACTTGCAAGAAGAATATCACAACAGAAGCCACTGCTAAACTCTTCTTTGAACGAGTGTGGGTAGACTTTGGGATCCCACAATCTATCATCTTAGATCAGGACAACGAGTTCCTCAATACATATTGGTCCAGCCTCTGGTCAATGTTGGACAGTAATCTCACCAAATCCACAACTTTCCATCCCCAAACAGATGGCCAGATAGAGGTCATCAACAGGATGTTCGTACACATTATGTTCATGTACAACTCAAAGCATCCACTCACATGGGATGAGAGCCTCCCCTATGTACAACATAGTTATAATTGGGCCATCCACAACTCAACCGACCACAACGCGTTTCACGTGGGCTTGGGATTCCAGCCACTATTTCCCATTGACGTAGCTATGCCATTTGCAGCTACTGAGGCTGATTCGGCTCATGTCCAGTCCAAAGCTTCCAAGTCGAAGAGATTCATTAAGCGCATTCAACACATTTTCTAATAGTTTAATGACATATTGGACAAATCCAATGCTAAGTACAAGTAGCGGCATGATCAGCATCGGGTGCAACACAACTTCAAGGTGGGCGACAAAGTGTGGCTACATTTTCATAAGGAGCACCTCACTAGACCTCATCGCAAGCTTCGCCCGCTCCAATATAAGCTATACACAATTACCAAGGTTGTAGGGGACAAGGAATTTGAGCTCAGTATTCCGCCATTCCTTGGACTATACCTAGTTTTCAATGTCGACCACCTTCGGCCCTAATTTCCACCTCTACTGGACACATTCGACATGGCAGAACAAATCACGCCAACAAAGTTAAACAAAGACTACATGGAACAAGACACAACTGGTCAAATTATGGACACATAGATCAATAACACCCGCCAGCAGAGGATCCAACTATATCAAGTTGTCAAAGCATGCCAACTCCTTCACCAGGGCAACTTGATCACTAGGGAGCAAGTTCAGTTGAAGTGTCCTCACCTCATTGAGGAACTCAACGCAATGGGGAACATTGCTTCCTAAGGTGGGAGGAATGATTAAGGTGGATATTGGTGAGCACCTTCATATTCCACATTGACCACCATGATTTTTTCTCTTAGTTTTTAGTTTCCTTAATTGTAGCACAATTTACTATTTTTTGCAGTTTTCGGGTCGTGAACTTCCGAAGCCGTTTTGAGGCCCTAAACAATGTTTTTTGGGCATCAAACCTTCGGCAAGTAGGATTCCATTTTCAAAATCATAATCTCTATCAATAAATGTATTCCTCGGATAGATCTTTCTAACGATGTATCATGTGTGTCAAACAGAGATAATACGCCAAAGTTACGACCCCGGGAAATTAATGTACCAATTTACCCTGAGGGGGGCCATATTCTGGAATTTCATCTCCTAGGGTTAGGTTTTTGGATGTTTAGGGTTTTCCATTTTTTCTCAATAATATTAGGCCTTCGAGCCTCATTGTAACACAAAGTGGAGAAGCTTTTAGCTGCCACATCTCTTCTCAGATATAAACTACCAGTGCCCTAGCTAGTTTATTTCCATTATGTATGTAAACAAATTTCAGTTATTTAATATTAATGAAATGAAGTGTTATTTTCATTGCATATTTGTATTTATGGATCAATGGTATCATAGTGGTCTTCTCTTTCTCAATCCTTCTTTGCATGTCCCTAATGAGGTTGGGGTATAAGGATTTAGGGCTCGATTTGGTTGAACCTTTGCAAGATCAACCTCGCAAACCCTGATGGTTGCCCATGGAGGATGAAAAAAAATATGAGGGAGACGAGATCCTATCAAAATATTTCTCCAGGAGTCCTTTGAAAAACAAAAGAACGCGATGATGGATAACTTCACCCATATCCTTCAAAAACTGCCCACTCACAACGCATCTGCATCCAGCAGCCACTCTGGAGGTGCAACCCCTTTTAAGGTACAAGTAAACTTTGAAATTCCCATATTTGATGGCCAATTATATTTAGACACCATAGATAAATGGTTGAATCTATTATAAGGATATCTCTCAGTTCATGAATTTTCCAACCGGGAGAATATTATTTTTTCACTGCTCAAAGCCACCCCCCGATGTCAAGGACTGGTGGGAAACCTGCTGTGAGAAAATGGACGAGGGGAAACCCTCTCTATTCTAAATTTTACCCACTTGGATTTCTTCCCTAGACTCCATCAAGAAACAATATTATCTCGGGGGGAGCTATGAGGACAAGTACATACAATGGACTACACTGCGGTATGAAAGGGATCAAGATGTGCATGAGCTGACAAATCTGTTCCATACCCTGTGCACAAAGTTGGGTATCAAATATTCAGAGAAAAATTTGGTGCTAAAGTACTGGAGTTGTCTACACATGTACATTCAGGAGGAAATGGATTTCCTCGACATTTCCTCTCTTGGTATGGCCTAGCGACATGCTGACAAGATTGAGAAAAAATTCAAACTGAAGAAGCAAGACTTTGGATCTGCGAATCAAACGAAAGTGAAAGGTGCCTCCAAAACGCAAAACAAAATACAAAGACAAGGTATCACAGCCCAAGACAAACTGCCAAAGGCACAAGTAATGAACAACACCACAAATCCGTAGAAGGACATGAGAAATTGGTGTGAGCTCCATTAGAGCTCTACTCAAAACACAAGTGAGTGTCGGGCCAAGCAGTCACTAGTGGCCGAGATGAAGGCTTCTAAATCAGATGAATTCTCCAATACTGAATTAGAACGCGAGAAGGGGAATGACAGATGGAAGAAAATTATCAATGTGGAGCCCAACGCAATCATTTCCAACACAAAGATCTGAAAAGAAGAGCCATAAGATCTAGAGGAGGAGGAGCGTCTCTTCCACTCCCAGATGTGGGTAAAGGGTTCCCCTCCATAGTTCATTGTCGACAGTGGGAGACAAAAGAGCCTCATTTCAGTAGAGGTCATGAAGCAGTTGCACTTTCCAACCACAACACACCCACAATCGTACACCATCGGGTGGCTTCACCAAGGACAAGATCTCCACGCCATCTAGCAGTGTTGCCTTCCCTACAGCATCAAGCCCTTCACCGATGAGGTATTATGTGACATTTCTCCTCTTGATCTTTGTGATGTATTATGAGGCCAACCATACTTGAGGAAGAGACATGATGTGTATAAGTCTCAGCCTTGCGCTTTTATTGTTACTTTGGGAAATAAGTTGTACAAGATGCCAAAGGTACCACTACCTATTGACATCTCTTTGGTTACTGCAAAACAATGCATTAAGCTCATTTCCAAAACCAAGAATTTTTTTTCCTAATGATCCACCCTCAGGGAAAAAATAAGATTGTGGCCACGACCTCAAGACAGGACTCCTCCGCACAACAACAACAAATAGACAATGTCATGGAGGAGTGTCAGGACATCTTCACCTCACCCACAAGGGTGCCACTGCACTATCAGGTCAAGCACCCCATCGATCTGACCCCAGGTGCATCGCCTCCCAATGGACAAATCTATCAGTGCTTTGTTCTTGAGAACGATGAAATTAAGAGGTAGATTCAAGCGCACCATTAGAAAGGTCACATCCGGCCAAGTTCACGCCCTGTGGGAGCCCGATAATGTTGGTGCAGAAGAAGGATGAGACTTGGAGACTTTGTATTGAATATTGTGCGTTGAACAAGATCACTACTCGGAAAAGGTACCCAATCCCATGGATTTATGACCTTTTGGACCAACTCAAAGGGGGAAAATATTTCAGTAACATCGACTTGCAGTCCGTGTATCACTAGTTACCAATCGAACCGTATGATGTGTGGAAGACTACCTTCAAAGCCAAGGAGGGCCTTTTCGAATGGCTAGTCATCCTGATAGTCAACCAGACTTGGGAAGAGAACCTCCACCACATCCTATAAGTCATCCAAAGACCGTGGAAACACAATTTGTGTGCAAATTAGGAGAAGTTCCCTTTTGGCATGACCCAGGTTCAGTATCTGGGATACATTATTGATGTGAGGGGGGTGTATGTGGATCCAACCAAGATCCAAGTCATTCGAGATTGGACAGCCCCAACCACTCTAACAAAGCTTCACATCTTTCTGGCTGTTGCTAATTTCTACCGCAGGTTCTTGTTTGGATTCTCTCATATCACTTGGCCCTTAAGCCAAGTCACCAAGGGAGGAGCGAAAGCAAATTTTTTGGTCGGAATCTCAAGAAAAGACATTTCTATAATTGAAAAATCACCTCTACTCTGCCCCGGTGCTCACATTATCACACTTGTAACAAACATTTAAGATCAATATAGATGCCTCTGACTGTGCTATTGGGGCAGTTCTTACTCAACAGGGGCATCCTGTGGCATATCACAGTGAGACACTGTCTGACACAGTCTGAAAGTATCCCACTTATGACAAAGAGATGTATTCCATTGTGCAGGCTTGCGACAATGGAAGCATTACATTTTGGGGAAGGCAATGATCATCCACACAGACCAGTGATCCCTGCAATTCATACAAATGCAAGGGAAGTTGCAGAACAATCGCCATCAAAAGTGATCCAAATCTCTGCAACAATTTCATTTGAACATAAATTAAAAGAAGGGAAACACCACTAATGTTGCAAACTTCCTTAGCCGACCACCGATCATGGAGATAACCACTGTTCTCAACTCTTGTGGACACGAGACTTATGATTGGACGCTTCTCTATAAGAGCGATATATAATTTGGCCACACATACAAGACGCTCTTGGAGGGTAACCTAGTTCCAAATTTTCACCTCTAGGATGCACTCTTATGTCACCTAGGACACCTTTGTGTTCCTTCAAGCAGGCATTCCAAGATGATTTGGGAAGTGCACTACAGTCGGGTTGCTGGGCATTTCGGGGTCGAGAAAACAATGAAATTACTACAGAATTATTTTTATTGGCCAAACCTTCAACAGATTGTTGGGAAGTACATATGATCCTGCACTTCCCGTGCCATTGCCAAACCGACCATCAAGAATCAAGGCCTCTATACTCTACTGCCTGCCCATAGTTGACCTTGGGAATCCATCTCCATGGATTACATGTCGGGCGTTCCTTCTCCTAAGAATGGAAATGACTATGTTTTTGTGTTTGTCGACATATTCTCTAAGATGGCCATTATGGCAGTCTGCAAGAAGAATATCACATCAAAAGCCACTGTTAAACTCTTCTTTGAATGAGTGTGGGTGCACTTTGGGATCCCATAGTCTATCATCTCAGATCAAGACAGCAGGTTCCTCTGTAAATTATGCTTTATCTTCTTTAGTTGGTACAACACTTCGGGTAACAATATTTATGCAAGGGTCTTCAATGTGCGGTTTTGCTCTCATAATTTGAACATTCTACCTAGGTGTCTGCAGTTTCTTTCCCTGCATTTTTGTGAATAGTAGAGGGAAATCTTCAATAACATGATCAAACTGTCTACAATACCTGCAAGATTTTTGTGTTGGGTCTGGGCAGTCGCGTGCATAATGACCAACCTCTCCACAGTTATAAAAAATGAGTTTTCCCCTTCCACGACCAGATCCCTCTCCTCTTCCTCATCCTCTGCCTAGAAACTCACCGTGCCTTGAAAACAATTCTGGCCAATCCGGTCCTCTACCCTGAGCTTGTAATCTATACGAGGCAGCCTGCTCAATCATCAGATAGAAGTTGCGACATTTCTTTTCATCATGTCCCACATATCAAGAGAATGTGAAATAAGGTTGGTGTAGCTCCATAATATATTTACCAAGCCTAGTGTAGAAGTTTGTCGTATGCAGTCCATTTGCTTGCAAAAATCGTGCACCATAGTTTAGGAACCTCACAAGGCCCTACCTCATTCTTAATAGGATTTTTTCCTCCAACTACCAAATAGTTATTATACCCAGGACACTGATCCCTATGATGTGGTCTAGCTTTACAACGTGTGCACCATATTCTTGCACACACATCCATTTCCTTCTCTTTTCGCAGAGTTTATATTTCTAAGTGTAATGTAGCTTCCTAGCTTTGGATTTTCTGAGCCCCAACCTATGTGGCTGTTACAGGCAAGTATTCTAGCATCATGGTGATCTCCACACCTTTAGCCTATGCCAAAATATTCTATTGGTTTAAGAAATGACGCAAATAAACCATTCTTTGTGCTGCCTGTCATCAATAGTAAATCCTCCATATCTGATGGTGCGATTCAATCATTGATATTCCTCCCATACAAATTCATTCACTTCTTGTTGAATCTCCTTTAAGTCAGTTATTCATTGAGAGTATGATTTTAGCTTTTTGAACTGCTCCTTCAATGAGGTTTTAAGCTCATCAATCGTTGTTGTAGGGTTTTTTTCCATATACCTCATGTACCAATCAAGTGCGCATTCTCGAAATGCAGTAGCCAACTATGCTTTCTTAACACTATCATTATTGATCTACTACGCTATCTACACAGTGTTTGCGATGAAACAAAAGTGGTCAACATCTTCATTTCCAACACCCTTGAAATTTTGAAGCTTGATGGAAGTAGCCATATCGAATTCTTGTGGTGCAGGTGGAGGTGGAGGTGGAGTGGATGACTTTTTAGAGTGAGATGAATTTGGGAGTGGAGTGGATGGGATATTAACTATGGTAGCTTCAGGCCATTCACTCAATGTGGCTACATAGAGCACCCTTTTCACATAAAACAATTTTAATCCACAGTTTCAATGAGTGCAGAAACTTACCTCTAGGGCCCTTGAAAAATATATTTTCAGCTTCAATATACGATACAAAAGTATCAATATCAAATTCAGTCAAAAACCCACTCAAAGCGCTATCAATCCAATAATCTATTGTGTGGGTAATTTTATTGCTAGATTTATCCAACTGTTGAACCAGCTCAGGAGTCCACCTGGTGATTGTGTTGTCCTTTGCACATTTCTGAAATTTAGCCAGCCGAGATAACCACTCGTGTAACTCAATTGCAAAGGAAGAAATAAAATTTTGTGGACATCTATATAGATATATATTTTCTCCCAATCCTTAGCAAATAATTTAGGGTTTCATTTTTCTTAGATTGCAAATTCATGCACCTTCTTCTCAAGCCAATCTTGTAGTTCGTTCTTCATTGGATGCAACAGCATCAAATATTCCTCAAAAACATCCCGGTCCCAGAAACAAAACCATCTTTTGGCTTCAAGGGTCTTGAACTAGGCCCATAGTGTTCTGCGCAACCAACAAAACGCTCCAACTACTAGCCCTTTCGACAATGATCTTCTTGTGCAGAAAAAAATCTCACTTGAAGAAGTATGGGGGGGTACTAGAACTAGGTTTCTACACCCTGAGGGAGAATTTGATGTGTGTTTTACCCTTATAAGATTTAATGCTTAGTTTCCTGTGTGAAGCTTCATAGGAAACTAAATCTATGTGTGGATAAAACCCTTAATATATATCCTTTTACAGATAGGCGTAAACAGATTATATTTCAATCAGATCTAACTTATCAGAGCAGAGCCCACACTTGCGCAATCACACAGATAGTTTTTTAATAAAAAACCTTAACATAGAAGTAATCCTTGCACAAACAAAAATATTTTCCACAAATAATTAACTAAGATAAAATTCACTCAATAAAAACAGATTAACAGACAAGCAACATAATCATGCATAACACATAGAAGTTGCATCAGAATTTTCCAAAACTTATTATTTATTAATTGATATTCAACTCATTACAATATATTTATGTCTGTGCACACAGCTCAAGACTAGGTCTCCACATACTCAGCGAACATGAGCCTTTCTACCCAAACAAACTTACCCAAAACTCAGATCAAAACATTTATAAACATAAACATCTATTGATATACTAAGTTATCTTACTCGACTTGATTCTTACATATTTATAGGACTTTGACATGCACATATCATGGTCTCAAACTATGGCCTGAGACACATGGTTTCCCTTTTACCCATTACAATGATGAAGGAGCTTTAACCCGCCCCAAAGCCCCTTGACTTCTGTGCATAGCGCATTTCAACAAAATTTAACCCAAAGTCATAAAAAAAAAATTCCCTTAGGAGGCCTCAACCCAACATACATGTATTTTGGGTATTATTGTTTTGTTCAATATGTTAATGTATGTTTTATAGGTGGTGAGGATATCTTTTTTGATTTCTCTAATTTGTCAGAATTGTCATTTAAGGTCACTAAATAACTCCATGCATTTACACTCAGTCTTTCAATACGTAGATTATTTTGTATGTTATGGAAGATATCTTTCACATGGTTTTCCATACTTGCATTATGCTTCCACACATTGGTGTCTAAACATGAATTTGATATATAAATTGGAATAAAAGCAACAAAAATGTAACCATATTTGTAGAGGAAATGCAACAAAATTGTAACTAAACATGTAAAACACAATTTTACTAGTTTTTTATAACTTCTCAATGCTAATGTGATATATTATTGGAGAATAATATATATTACAACATCAAAGATTATGTTTTTTGTGACTATGAGTTGTCGCACCAGTGGAAATGAGTGTCAGCAACAGTGAACCAATGTGTCAACAAAGATGAGTGGGAGTATGTCAACAACAATGAGGGACTGAATATCGGCAAGAAAACATGGGTCAATCTGAATCTGAAAATGAAGGGGTATTTTCATGAATATTGTTGATACAATAATCATTGTGTCCTACTTCACCGGGACGAAGATACCCTCCTGTTTCCATAATTTCATTCCATCATTCAATTTTATTTTATTTTCCAGGGTATAGGACTTTTTATATATCCTTCTTTCCAGTTATATCATTGGATAGTGAAATCTAAAGTCGATCCAATTATTTCCACATTGTTCCATGGAAATAATATACTAAGAAACCCTTGTTAAGGCTATCTTTAATTTTAGTTAGTTAAATGGATCTTTAATTCAAGTTTGTTTTCCTGAGGCGTCCCAACTTTCTTTACATCCTTCTTCTATGACATTCTCCAATATTTGAATCTGGGCTACACAATATGCGATGCTTTACTACCTCTTCATGGTGATATACTTTGCTACCTTTGACAAACTGGCCAATTGTTGTTGTTCATGTATCACCAGCACAGGTATTTTATATTCTCCTCTAACCCATATAATTCTCTTAGAATTATGTTCAAGAGATTCCACCCAACTAGCTTGATTTCTCAAATATCATATAAAGGCACTCAATTGGACATCCCCTACATCAGGATTGTGATTCCATCTTTTGTCAAGAGATAATTGAAAATTATGTTGGTACAGTTCACAGAGCAAGTCTTTTTCTAGATTTTTGTAGGCCCTATCTGCTTCTAAGAAACCATGTATGTATTAAACCTGGAAAGGATTATTTTTTAAGGAGGCATTCTTTTTAAACATCAACAATATTTCTGTCATTTACATGTTGGAATTGGTTGAAGGAGCCCTGCAACTAAGAACACCTTCCATTATATGTTTGAGTTGTTTCTTATCATTCTCCATCTTGGTCACCTTCCTTTGCAGCTCAACGACTATGTTTTTATGTTCTCCTTCAATTTTTTTTATATATTCTTCTGATGTCTTGCAAATGTCAGGAACTAAGTTTTATTGCAAATGTAAAGATATTAGTTTTCCCTTATAAGAGTGTATACACATGACTAATTTATCCTTTGGTTCCTCATCCTCTGTTTGCACAACAATGTCTTTAGTCAGTTTGATCTTTGGTTCCTTATCCTCTGTTAATTTCATTTCTGTTTCTTGTTCCTATGTTTGTAAAACAATTTCTTTTGTTAGTTTGATCTATGATTTATGTTCCTATGTTTGCAAAGTTTTTATTTTGGTCAATTTCATCTCTGGTTTTTGGTGCTCTGTTTTCGCAACAATGTCATTATTTTTTTCTTTCCAAGGGGTATATTTTCTTGGAACCCTCGAGAAGGTATATCTATGACATCGATGGGTAGGGACTCTGAAACTTGGGCTAAGAAATTTAATTTATCACAAATTTATTTTTGTCTGAGCTCATCTGTTAGGGTTTTAACTTTGATTTCTAGTTTTCTATTTTTCATCTAGAGAATCCTATTCTTAGTTAACAATGAAATATACAGAGGAATATTTGTAGGGGTACTTACTATTTCAACGTGTTTCTTTATCAATTATGGTGGTGCAATTGGGCGGTCCTCCTAATAATCCCCATACAATTTTGGTGGTGCAGTTGACTAGACCTCCTCATTTTCCCCATAGAATTTTGGTGGTGCAATTGGTTGGTCTTCCTTATGATCCACATCTAAAATTTAAATTGAGGCAAGGCCATGTGGTCCATACCATTCGACTACTTCTCGTATGTACTCATAGTCATAATCAAGAGAGGGAACCTTATCAACTTATTCTTCTATGTCAACAAGGTGGCCTAATTATTGTTCCATGAATCCTTTATAAATGCATCCTTTCTCCATTTCTCCTTCTTCCATCAATACATCATGTGGATGCTCTTTCTCTTTCTATTTATCTTTCTCTTCTATTGTTTCTTCTGTAACAACGGAGAGGATTTTAGGAACTCGAGAAATACGACCTCACTTTCTCCTCTTCTACTTCGATTTTGGCACTACTGTCAGGTGTTTCCTCTATCCTCTCAACCTTTTGGTGGCAGGTTTACTCCCCAATATTTCTACTTCATCATCATCATCTTGTTCATATCCGTTCTTTCAGGATTTAGCAGCAGGATCCTTAGAAACCCTCATAGTTTGAACATTGGGAAGATCATTTTCCATATGGAAATATTTTGTGGGAATTTCTGCAGTTGGGAGGTCATGGCGTGGAGTTTCAACTAGGGGATAATGGGGAGGAGTTGTAGCATAGAGGTCATGGGGTAAATTTGCAGCTGCCAGGGCATCCTCTGACGGGATAGAAACTTCAACATGCAATGACCTTCCAACTAGTTCATCCCAAGTTCTCCCCTCATTTTACATCGCAATAACCACCAAAAATTTAATGAGGAAATGGTGGGACAAGATTTTTAAGGGCCGCTTTGAGTTCTACACACATTGGGCCATATTATCTAGGGTTTTTGCATGAAAGAAAGGCATGTTAACCAACCTGCCATGACGCAAGTGGTATAGTAACTGGAGGTGCTGGTAATAAATAACAATGTAGCTACCTTCTCATGTGAAAAATTTCTGGACAAGGAATGCAACATATTTCCAAGGTTTTGGTAATGCCCTACTATCAAATCATGTGATTATCTTCTGCAGTTGTTCAATTGCCTCAAGGAATTTTTACACAACATCAAGTCGGGATTTTCGGGGCACAAACCACTATTCTTTCATATGGGGTAACCCTGTGACTTCCATAATTTCTTCTTTTGTCCCATGCACCACTATCCTTGCTACCTCAGATCTACCCTGCTATAATGCATGAAAATTTTTAGAGTTATGTCGTCGTCATACCCCTAAAACCTATGAATATATCCTATCTAGCCAACCTGTTCAAAAATTGGTTTAACACATGGAAATTCATTTATAAATTCTTCTCTACATTATTTTTGAACTCTTGGGCCTCCCATATTTAATGAGAGTTCATAGTGGCTATGGTTGTGTCTTTTCTCTGCAACAATTTTAATGTGGGAGAGTGGCATAATAGAAGAGTTGAGGTAATGATTCCAATAATATCACATGACGTCGTCTATTGTGGCGCCAATACATAGTCAGGTGTTGTTGCAAAGGTTGCCAACCATTTGGCACCTACCATTCATTGTTGTCATTTTCATGGGAGATTTTTGTTTATGTTTTATGCAGTCAGGGGTTGCCGCAAAGGTTTCCACCGATTTTGCACCAAATGTTCGTTGTTGTTGTGCTTAGGGGAGATTTATATTTTTGTAGTACGCAATTAGGTGTTGCAGCAACGGTTGCCAACAATTTGGCACCAACCATTTGTTGTTATTGTGGTTAGGGGATATTTCCTTTTTAGTTGTATGCTATCAGGTGTTTCCGCAATGGTTGCGAGCCATTTTGCATGAACCATTCATTTTTTTCGTGGTTAGGGGAGATTTCAATTTTCGTTGTACACAACCAGAGATTCCCCTTGTACCCAGTCAGGAGTTGCCGCAACGGTGACCAGTGGAATAGGAGGGCAAGTTTCCATGGGAGGGACTTGATTTTGTAATTTAAGGTTTGATTACGTGCAACTTTGTGGTCCCATGCACCATTACACTGACTCCTTAAATTAGTTGCCTTAAAAAGTATTAGTTACAGTTTATTAGATATCCTTGAATGCATATTGTAATTTTTCATGGTTATCAAGCTAACTTCATTGATTTGCAGGATGTTCATATTATTTTCACTGGTTGTAGGCTTAAATATTGTTGTTGTCATGTATGTTAGAACATGCTTCAATTCAAATCACCCAATATTGTTGTTGTAGATGTTTATAATGGATAAATTCATAGCAATTTAATTTTTTGTTTAGATATTTACACAATTGTGTCCCTTAAATGAGGTTGGATCTATGGATTGGAAAAATGAAATATAACACAATTGCATTTGGAATTTAACCATGTATAAAGGGAAAATAATGATTGATCTATAAACTATATTGGTTGGCTTATGACCAAAGGTATCTCACATAATTTTTCATTGAAGGGGCTTCTTTAAGAATTCGAGCTCATTACACTTTTATCAGAGACTTGTATAAATTTTTCATGTGCTACTCATGGATAATGAATGAATGGATGTTCCTAGAAGTTGGAAATGTGAAGAGGTATTGAAGGCATTCTAAGGTCTCATTTTGTAACATCTTTTAGAATCCTCAATTTCATAATAAAAATATTTATTTTGTTATTCATTTTTGGATTAATATGTTTAAATTGATATTAACTGATAAATTAACATTTGTAAAAGTAAATAGTGATTCTCCCCCCACCCTTCTCAGTATTTCCAACAGATAGAGAAAATTGAACTGTAACGAAAATGATACCGTTGAACTGAAATGAAATGTTAGACACAACTGAATTGTAATCAAAATGAGACATCTGAATTGTAATCACAATGTAATTCCATTAATAGCATTGACTGAAAAATACATTTTTAACATATATATTTTGTTGAGATTTAAAACAATTACCAAAAAATAAAGTGAGCCCATCTATTAAAAACAAAGCTCATATAAATACATAAAAAATGATGGACATAATGTTGCTACAATCTATCACAATAAATAAGAAAACCATAGTACGACTCCCACCATAAGAACCCCAATACCAAACACAAGAACAATTCATTCATTAACATGCCACGTATATCGATTCATGTCAATGACAATTGGTGGATCACATGATGGCTCCTCCACATATCTTGCACATTCACGTCCATTGGATGTTGCTTCAATGAGTACATCATCAACAACCCTTTGGACAATCGATCAGTAAGTTATGTTAAAAATTTTAAATTCTGCAACAATGGTTTTTTCTTGTGTGTGGAGGGGTTTCAAATTTTGTTTTCTGAGTTGGTAAATTCCAATAATTTGATTAGTTATCAATTCTGAATTGGTGTAAGTGACAATGTCACTTGCACCATAATTCCTTGTTGATATTAGCCCATCAACTAGGGCAAGATAATATGCTTGATTTTTTTTGGTTTTCCCATGAATTTTTGTACTATTTTGGTAGGCTTGCCTTCTAGTGCTTCATTATGAAGCAAAAATCTAGTTTGTTCTTATCATGGGTTTGGATGGCACCAGACCTGGATGATTACTGTCCACTTTTGAACCATCTACAAAAGAAGAAAACAATTAAATAAAAAAAATCAATATAACATTTTTAGATTGTTAAAACAAGGTTGCAACAACTCATTCTTGCAATAGAGGAAACTCGTTGTGACAGTGGAGGAAACTCACGGTTACAGTGGCGAAAACTCACTATTACAGTGTAAGAAACTCCCTTTTATAGTGGTGGAAGCTCACTATAGCAATGAATTATCACCATTGTAACAGTGATTTGCTTCCACTGTAATAGTGAGTTTCTGCCATTGTAACAGTGAGTTGCTCCTAATAGGATAATAGCCACTATAAGAGTGAGTAATATAAAAACACCACTATCACTTTATCAATATACAAAAGCTAAAAGAATAACCACCTCATTTATTTTCATTATAAGCTTGATGATATTTATATTGGTAAAGTAGAATATAGTAAAAATGAATTGTTACCTTCCTTATTTACAACAATGACTTTAAGGAAGTTTATTTTTACACCAATGACTTTTAAAAAGTTTCTTTAAGGAAGTTTATTTTTTAAAACAATGATTTTATATATGGAAAAAATGTTAATTATAAATTTAGAAACAAGGTTTTAAATTGATATTGAATTCAATGTTTTAAATAAATCTATGTTTTAGAACAATATCTTTAATGAAGTTTATTTTTAAAAACAATGAATTTTTAGTATATATGGAAAACAAATATTAATTATAAAATTTAGAAGTATAATTCATCTTCAGTGCCTCCACCATTATATAAATGCCTTTAACTTACTTTTGATAAAAATAGTACCATAAAATAAGGTTTAGCCCTGCTTCAAAATCAATTTCTTTATGTTGGTTAAATGAAATTACCTCCTCAAGTTTGATTGCCTTTCTAATCACCACCCAAGTTTCAATACTTTTTTTTATGCTTTCTAAAATAGGCATTTGGTTGGGAAATGGGAAAACATTATAATACAAAAATACCAATTGGAAAGAAGTGTGATTATATATATATATATATATATATATATATATATATATATATATATATTCTAAATGAATTTGTTTAAATATTTGCTTATGTTCATTTTAATTTTAGATTTATAAAACATCTAGAGAAAAAAAATTAAACTTTACCTTTTTTGTGATTAAAATATTACTAGTTAAAATGTACATATAGGTTAATGTGTACACACACATGCTCAATATTATGTAGTGCACTTTGATTAAAAACACCAATAAGATGATTCCAGATAAAATAGAATATATATATATATATATATATATATATATATATATATATATATATATATGAACTATTATTATTTTCCCATGTTAGTTATATTATCATTTTATTTTAATTTTGTGCAATACATTACCTTCATTTAGTCTCCTAGACAACAATGCCCCATGTTACAATTTATTCACTATTAGATTGTAAATGCATCTCACTTTTATTGATATGATAATAGAATATCAAGATTTAATTATTTCTGAAATTCAAGTGATACTTTAGCATATTTTCCACCATTTTCTTGAACAACCCATTTTTCACAAAGTGATTATTCTTAAGTAGAAGTATGAAAAATCGATATGTTTCGAAAGACAATTTGTGGTCTATCTAGATCTATGAAATGCTTTCCCCATATTTATATTGACCAAAATGATTTTTTTTTTTATCTTTGATATTCCCCCGCAAAAGGGCCCATTAGAGCATAATAGACTTTAAGGAAGCCAAGACAATGAAAAGAAATAAGCCAAAAAAAACTTTAAAGTAAACTAGATGAAGAAAACTTAGAAGCAATACCAAATAATTCATGAAGTCCCCCAACAAATTACAAATAACAATGGAAAACGAGTTGCTGCAATGGTGAACAGTGATTTGACGCATTGGCGACCCAGATAAATGTCGTAGAGGCAACTCACTGATCACCGTTGTAGCAACTCGCTGGTCATCATCGCAATAACTCGCTGGTCACCGTCGCGGCAACTTGCTTTTCACCGTTGTTGCAAGTCCCTAGAAAAACATCCCGAAGAATACATAATGCACATAATTGTAAATAATTTGTAGAAAATGCATATAATTTGTAAAAACACAATAAATCTACCTTTGCAAACGATAACCCTGTCTTTTTTGGCATAAGATAAATTCACTCGGAAAATTTATGAAAACAATAGGAAAACACTCCAGAAAGAATTTAGCTCATGTTCCCTCGCTTGATGGAAATAAAGCAAATCTTGTTTCCTGGCTCGATGGTGACAGTGAGAAAACAACTCTTGTTTCCTTTTCAATCTTGTAAAGAAAGAAAGAAAATCTTTTTTCCTCTTCAATTTTGTAAAGAAATAAATAAACTCTTGTTTCCTGTTCAATTCTGTAAACAAAGTAGATATTGTTTTATCTTCAATTCTGAAAAGAAATAAATCAGCTCATGTTTCCTCACTCGATAGAAAGAAATAAGATCATGTTTCCTCTTCAATTCGGTAAAGAAAGAAGGCAGCTCCTGTTTCCTCGTTGGATGGAATGAAAGAAAATCTTGCTTCCTTGCTCGATGGAATGAAAGAAAATCACGTTTCTTCGATCGGTGGAATAAAAAAGCTTTTGTTTTCTTTCTCAAATAAATGAAAGCAGCTCCTTTTCCCTCACTCGATGGAATTAAATTGAAATGATAAGGATATGAAGCTTCCGGCGGTGAAATCTCAAATGCAAATCAAGGCTTGTCTAACCTGCCACGTGCGATAGATTTAAGACAATTCAACTGTACGTAACATTTACTCCCCATAAATTTGATAATTTTTCTAATTCAAATTCGAAATTGGAGCCGTCATTATATATACAGCTTGCAGGTAGCCATTGGTGAAGGAGGGTGACTTGTCACTTCAGCGAGTGTGTGGCTGCATGAGTTAGGTGAGTTGTCATGTCTTAACCATCGAGATGGTTTAAAAATGGGAGATGGATGAAGAACAAGGAAACAAATATTAACTGCAAACGAGATATGGATGGTGAGTGAGGAAACAAACTTTAACATTTCATAGCTATGTTTCATTAATGTTGCGGAGGGATCACATCCGGTCGCCGGAAGGGCCTCACCGACGATGATGGGGCATGAAACCTGAAGAGTGTTTCATTGTCCCATTAGCTTAATCCATTTAAAATTTGACAGATCAGTAATCCTACGGCTACATTCTTAGTTTGCCATAACTTTGGGAGTAGCAATGCCTTGGCGTTTCGGGAGTTTTGTTCACACACAGAAATCATTATGAAATTTGAAACCATAATTAATGCCATAAATGCATAACACTAATTTCTAGAAAAGCTGCAATAACATGTTGAATTGAACCACCAATCAAATTGGATATAAATAAATTAAATTATTTTTTTAGAATAATAAATTTTAATACATAATGTTTGACTAGCAAATTTTTTTACTGAAATCCAAATAATATGATTTTGACCCAAAAAAATTGCAATATCTACTTCCTAGAGTAAAGATAATAAATGTATTATAATTATAGTTATCAAGTCTGAATTCTCGAATTGATATAGAAAAAAATAAAATTTGAGATTTCATATGTTACAAATTTTAAAATTTTTGAAAAAAAAAACATTAATTCTTTAACATGAACTCCTAGGTTTAAGATGTTATATACAACTTTTCTCAAGAAACAAAAGCATTAAAATTATTAATAATATAAAAGCGGAAAATGTAAAATATGTTGATAATATAAATAAAAAATGTTTAAAACTAATGTGTAAGTTAATGAATGACATTTTCCATATTAAAAATAGATTTATAATCATCTCTACAAACCAAAAAAAATATGTTTATAAATATTAAAAAGTTTCATATAAGTATTAGTATAGATTTATCTTAATCATGGATCTACCAAGTATTGAGAATAATCAATTTTTTTGATATGAAAATATTTTTTAAGTGTAAAATTTGAAAAAAGACTTACACCTCAACAAATTTAACACGCGACATATGTAACTTTTCTGTGAGGCTAGGAGGTAACTCCACAATGTGAATTGTGCTTTTTCATTAATATTTCTCAGGGATATATACATAGAGGTAGATACTCTTGGGCTTCATCTCCCAATGTCTCTTCATATTCCAGCTCTTATTATTTTCTATTTACACTATTTTACATATTCACCCAATCCCAATGATTAGGTGTCAACATTTCCCCCCTTAATTTGAAGGGATATTGGTGATTCCAAACATCGTTATGAATCCTTCAAACTTTTCTCTTCCAAGCGCTTTAGTGAAGATGTATGCAATATTCTAATTGGTGGTACTATGACGTAGATAGATTATCTTGGCATCAACATGATGTCGAATCATATGGTATTTTTATTGACATGCTTCATCCAATCATGGAAATTTGGGTTCTTGGACAACTTTATTGTATAAGTGTTGTCAATCATGAGAGGAGTTGAATGCATTTATTTCTCCTGCAAATCTTCCAGAGTTTTCTTGAGACACACAATTTCCTTTGTTGTTTCATCTATTTCCACATATTCTACCTCAGTTGTGGAATCTGCTGGAACTTATTTTTTTCATGACCTATAGGAGACAACTCTTGATCCAAGACTCATAGCATAACCTAAAGTATATACCCCATTTTCTTTATATCCATCGAAGTCTGAATCAAAGTCTCTGATCAAGCTGAAGTCATCCACCTGTGTATACTTAAATCCAAGTATTGAGTTCCCTTCAATTATTTAAGAACTCTTTTTGCAGCAGACCAATTTCCCTAACAAGGCTTTTCCATAAACCTGGAGAGGATTCCAACAAAAAATGAAATGTCTGGTCTTGTAGTAGTCAGGTAGTTGAGACTTCCTACAATATTTATATACTTAGTTGCATACTAAAATTATTTTCCTTCAATGGATGTAAGCTTCAAGTTCCATTCCATTGGAGTAGTCAAAGGATCCCACTCATCCATGCCAAACATGTTCAATAGATCTCCAATGTACTTCTTCTGAGAGAGGAATATAAACTTCGGATGTTGAGTTACTTCAATACCAAGATTGTAGTGAAAATACCCAAGTCATTCATTTCAAAAACCTTCCTCAATTACTTCCTTATGGATGCAATATAGCTCTTATTGTTATCTGTCATCAAAAGATCATCTACTACACCACAAGACATACAAATTTTTTTCCAACTTTCTTGACAAACAAAGTTGCATCATCAAGATCATAATGTTTGAAGTTGAGTTTCAGAAGATGCTCAGTTAACTTCTCATACCAGGCTTGCGGTGCTTGCTTGAGGCCATACAAGGATTTTACAAGTTGCATACTTTGTGTTCTTGTCCCTTCACAACAAATCCTTTTGGCTGAGACATAAAAATATTCTCTTTCAGATATCCATTCAAGAAGGAAGTTTTTACATCAACTTGATGGACTTTCCAACCATTCTAATATGCCAAAGAAAAGAGTTTATAAATGGTAGCTCATTTTACTGTGGGGGAAAAAGTTTCCTCATAATCGATCCCCTCTTTTTGTGAAAATTATTTTTCCACAAGCTTGGCTTTGTGATTTTCAAGTGATCCATCAAATTTATACCTATTCTTGTAGGCCCACTTGCAGCCAGTTTTTTTAGTTCCCAATGGAGGATCAACCACCTTACAGGTGTCATTCTTTATCAAGGCATCATATTCCTTCTGCATCACTTGTTTCTATTAATCATGAGAAGTGACTTATTTGAATTAAGTTGGTTCAAAATGTATAGAAAAATTCAGTTCACAATTATAAGAAACATCCATATCAACAGGTGAATCAGAATCAGCTACATCCTCTCCATTTTTCCTAGTTGTAATTCTTGTTCCTTTCTTTCCAACCTCATCAGGATGAACATTTTAAAGTGTCTTTGTTAGCCATTTTGAAGGACATTTCTAGGATTCCTAGGTTGCTCAGTTCACTGAGTTGGGGTTGAATCAATATTTAGTCTCCCCATTCTATCAATCAAATCACTTAAAGTGTCATCCGTGGGTGGAGATTCATATGGGGGAGAGAGTGCATCAGAAGAAGATTGCACATATTGATTTAGTATAGGAATCCCCCCTTCAATATGTGGAATCTAATTATCAAATTCTTAAGACGACTTTGCATTTTTTAATCTATTCAAGCTATCAAGTTTCCGTTGAACAACATTTTCAGCCTTGGAAGATTCAAGAAAGATGATATCTATGGATACTAATAACTTCTTATTAACTTCATCATAGAGATGGTATGCTTTGGAGTTATTTGAATACCCCAACAAGATACACTTACAACTCCTTGAACCAAGTTTGTTTCTTTGTTCCTTAGGTATCAAGGCATAACAAGTGGAACCAATGACGCTATGATGCTTTATCGAAGGAACGTTTCCATACCACATTTCATAAGGAGTCTTGTTTCTAATAGCGTTAGAATGACACCTATTTTTTATATACACAACACATAGAACTGCATTAACCCAAAACATCAGTTTAACATTCTTGAAAAACATAATGTAACACAACATATTAATACTGTCCTCTTGATTTTTTCAGCTGCTCCATTATTTTGGGTATTATAATGCATAATTGTTTGATGTTTGATCCCATGCTAGGAAATATAGTTTTAAAATTAATTTGGAGTGTATTATTTTCCATTATCAGTGCAAATAGAGCCAATATGAGATTGCACATCATTTTCAATCCATGCATGAAGGTCCTTGAATGTTTGAAAAACATCATATTTGTTATTCAATAAATAAATCCAACACATTTTGGTGTAGTCATTAATAAATGTCATCATATGTGTATTACCATTTGTAGAAGGAATAGGGATTGGGACACAAAAATCTGAACAAATGAGTTCAAGTTTTCTATGTGCTCTGGAATGTGAATCATGAAAATATTGTTTGCTATGCTTTCTTAGAATATAAGCATCACATTGCATAAGATTCCAAGGAAGTGTAGGAAATCCAGTAACACCATTTTTCTTCAACTATCAAAGATTGTCATATTTCAAGAGTGCAAATCTAGCATGCCATAAAATACTTGATGGAAATGTACCTTCATCATAGTGAGAACTGTGTGCAAAATTTTGTGCACTAGAAAAGGTATGTTGCAGCCTCATAATTCTTTCTTCTTCTTTCCCGTCATCAAAAGTAAGTGATATGATGCTTTTTTGGCCTCACCCTTGCCATCGAATATGTGAATGGAATGTCCTTGTTAGCAGATGTCAAAGTATACTGATCCATCAACATTGTCAGTAAATTCTTCAAAAAAATCTCTTCTAGAATTCATGTGATAGGTTTCTCTTGAATCAAACAACCAATCATTTTTCCAAGAAGCAAGTAAAGCACTAAACAAGTCTTCAGTTACTCCAATATTACAATGTTCCACAACATAGTGAGAGGATTTAGGTGATTCACCTTTCTCTTTGTCATGGTTTTTACATTTGGCTTCATTTATTTCCTGCTCTATTATTTCCTAAGGAAACTTACATGTGGATGCATCATGCACATCTCTATTGCAACGTATGCAATGAAGATCAGAATTTTATCCTTGGAATTTTCTTCCCCCCTGCGTCTGAAATTTATTCTTCCATTTCCTCTTCGGACACCTCTTCCTTTAGAAGAATATTATGCATTATTATTCTCTCTATGTGCAAGACACACCACTTCTTCAGTAGACTGAGAACATGTCTTCTTCCCAAAATCTTTCTCCCTTTCATCAAAATTATTCTCAAGGGAGTCAAAGGTAATCTCCTTGAGATTTCCACTTGCTTGCAATGACTCAAGATAATCTGAGTAAGTGGGATATAAATGCTTGACATAAGCTATGAGAGGAAGGTCATGAAATGCATCCTATTTAATATTGTCATGTTAATTCTTTCATCTACTCCGTTATGTTGGGGTTTGTAAGGCACAATTGTTTGACTTTTGATCCCATGCTCACGAAGAGAGTTTTCAAATTAATTTGGAGTGTATTATTTTCCATTATCAGTGCGAATAAATCCAATATGAGATTGTGAATCCTTTTCAATACATGCATGAAAGTTCTTGTATGTTTGAAAAGAATCAGATTTTTTCTTCAATAAATAAACCCAACACATTTTGGCATAGTCATAAATAAATGCCATCATATATTTATTACCATATGGAGAAGGAACATGCAGTGGGCCACATAAATCTGAATGAATGAGCTCAAGTTTTTTATGTGCTCTAGAATGTGAATCACGAAAATACTATTTTCTATGCTTTCCTATAATACAAGCATCACATTGCTTAAGCTTCCTAGGAATTGTAGGCAAACTAGTAACACCATTTTTCTTCAAAAAGTGAAGGATTTCATAGTTCAAGTGTCTAAATCTAGCATGCCATAAAAAATATTTATGGACATGTACCTTCATCATAGTGAGAATTGTATGCAAAGTTTTGTGCACGAGAAAAGGTACGTTGTAGCTTCAGAAGTCTTTCTTCTTCTTTCCCCACTATGAAAAGTAAGTGATATAATGCTTTTCTAACCTCAAAATTGACATCAAATATAGGAATGGAGTGTCCTTGCTGGTGGATGTGGACCAAATACAAAAAGTTTCTCCTCAACTCCGTAAGGTATAGAATGTCATGTAGAAGAAAGTATGGAAGACCAGGAAATTTGAGGCTGATGCTACCAAGCCATGATGGCTTGAGTTTTGATTTGTCTACAAAGTATACTGATCCATAAACATTGTCGGTAAATTCTTTAAAAAAAACTCTTCTAAAATTCATGTGGCAGTTTCCTCCTAAATCAAGCAACCAATAATTTTTCCATGAACCAAGTGAAGCATTAAACAAGTCTTCAGTTACTCCAATATTACATTGTGCCACAACATAGTGAGCAGATCCGGGTGCTTTACTTATTTTTTTTGTCATGGGTTTTATGGTTGTCTTCATTTATTTCCTGCTCTATTCTATCCCAAGGAAACTTACATGTGGATGCATCATGTACATTTCTATTGCAACGTATGCAATGAAGACCAAAATTTTGTCCTTGGAATTATCTGCCACCCCTACCTCTGAAATTTATTCTTCCTTTTCCTCTTCGAATACCTATTTTTCTAGAAGAATATTGTGCAAGATTGTAATATTCCTATTTAAGGATATTAAATACACACAACAAATGGTACAACAATGGAATGCTCCTTCATGAATATATTCAACAACACATAAAATAATAAAAACGGCCTATGGAACAGATACACATTAACAGAGAAATCACTAAGCCATTTTATTATGCCGAGGAGTATAAGTGATTACAATAGCTGCCTAGATGATAGTGCTCAAACTGGTGTAGGCAAGGCAAAAGATAATCCCGAAAAGACAAAGGTACAACGGTTTTACTGTTGCGTTCAAGCGGTTGGGAATACTACCGCGTGCTGCTAATATGCTGTGGCTGAAAGGGCTCTGCTAAGTAACTCCTAATTCTGCTCTGCGCAATGCTCCCTGACCCAATCCTCTCTGCTCCTCCTCCTGACCCGTAACCACTACAATGGTGACAATACGGAGCTCACATTGGTCGATCTGCGGTCTTCCCACACATACTGCGCCGCCACTCCTGAACGCTGCTCGGCAACCAGTTTCTGACCCAATCCTTCTGCGAAACAATAATGGGACTGCCTCACCCGAGCAGGCACTCGTAGTCCCCCGGGGCTGAGGTTGAGATCTCCGCTCGGAGACACTCGGCGCACTAAACAGTGCTGCAGACCTGATAAACAACCGGTGTGCTCAAGTCTTAGCGACCAGTTTCAATATCATAAACATCAATAATGCCTAAAAACAAGGAAGCTCTCTCCCTTTTGTATACGACCTTCCTCTCGAACCATCGACTCCTTTCTCGCGCAGCCCTTCTCGGCCCCACGCTCCCAACCCAGCCCGCGTGCTTGCCTCCGTGCGCTCGGGTGAGACCACGACTCGCTCTTTGTTATTTGAAATTGACTATTGGCGGAAAAATTGGTCCGGATTAATATTCCAATTAGCTTTTGCTAATTGGGAATATTACAGTCTCCCCTGACAAAATGTTGCTTGACCCCAAGCAACTATAGTGATGGATGCCGCCAGATCTTTTCATTCTCCCATGTCGCAACCTCATCCGGCGAAAACAATTGCTTTTCCTCAAACAATGCCTGAACAAGCCTCCTCTCTAGCTGATGCTCCCCACCAACACTGCAAAATGTGCCTGGGTCCCAGATGCGCCACTGAAACCTCTCTAACCTCTGCATCACCCTGACATGAAGGGACCTCTCAACGCTAGGATCCCAAACTGATCTCTCACCAACAGTCCTCTCGGATCCCATCGTCACGGTGGCCCATCATCACCCAAGTCCCACGGCTCAGGCTGCGCACTATCTCTGGTTATAGCTGATGCTCTCAGGGGTGAAGACCACCAACAAGCATCAATGCTCCCAGGCTCTTGCTGTGCTGCACCTGTAACTGCATACCGGCTCATCACCTCTATCCTATCCAAGTCCTGACTCAATCCCATGCTGATCCTGCTCTCCTGAAATCGGGAAGGAGTCCTAAAGTAACAACAATCGGTGCCCTCCTGCCAATTGGGATCTATAACATCTACTGTGTCCAAGGGCCCCTGCTCTGCTATGCTCCCTACGAAGAACATCGTACCATCAAGAGGGTACCAACTTATGATCTCCCGCCAGTCCAAACTGGGAGAAGAATCCGATGTAGCAACAACAACGGCATATGGAACATGCCTGGGATGTTGCCGCCAGCCCGTAATCAACTCCCACTGCTCTGCCTTGTCTGCCAATGAAAGCTGCCTATAGGAGGAAGCCCCTCTCTCTAACATGGGCCAAAGTGGGCAAGATATGCTGCAAGCTCCATCGATGTACTCCTGGAGAGTGCTATTCACTGAAAATACTGCAGCTCTGTTGATTGCGTGTACGTCTATCTGCACTTCATCCCGTGTCGACCCATCCATGGATGCTCTACCATCTCCAACAGCTCATTCCCCTCCTGATTGAGAATGTAAGGCTCCTGCTGTCTACTAGCCCCCTGCAAAGCTATCTCATCAACCTCCAACATCTCCAGAGGATATGGATCTTTAGCTGCTGTCACTGTACTCGTTGTCTGTGCATCTAACTGCTCCCCCTCAAAGGCTGACTCCAATGTCAACCGCATACCCATCATAGGCTCGATGTGGGCGCCCATCTGGACCTCACCCAAGGAAATGTCATGCCTGATGTCCATAGTATCCTCCTCTACTAACTCAGGCTCCATCATATGCTGCTCTGGCTGAATCGTCACAAAGGACTTATCACCCAGAGTGTCTCCTATACAGTCCCATGACTGCTCACCCTGCACACTAGAACACAGCTCTGGTCTACTGTCATCATAATCTCTGCATGGCTGCTCTCGCTCCCCAGAAGCATCCTCATATGATCCCATGGACTCATTTGAAGAAGAGTCCTCATCCTAGCATACGGAAGGAATGCCTACCGGCTCTACCTCTGCCACCTCGTCTGCATCTCTCAAACATGAGTGATCAGGCCCCCAAGGTTCTTTGCAAATGAAGCAAAGTCCCTTCCTCCTCAGCTCCGGAAATGAAGGTGGGTTGAAAATCTGAACTTGGCAAGCATCGTAGCTTACCCCATGCTGTCCTCCTCTCCACACATGACAAGTGTAGAGTGTATGCCGATCCTGGGCTGCAAAATTATTGCCCACCAATGGCAAAGTGAAGAGCAATCCTCCAGAGAAGGTTCCTCCAACAATGAAGAACAAGCTGGCCCAAAACAATCCATCCATGAAGAATAGGACATGGTCATCATGGATCATCCGAATGAGAGGTTTGCTGAAGGTTTTACATGATGATACATGATGCAAACAATCTCTCACGAGGATACAACGCAGTTTCATCCACTGCAACTTCAGAAAATTGCATGGCAAGCAATGTACAAGATCCATCACATATATTAATGGATAGTAAATGGCTGAATATGACAACAACATGAGACCAAACACTTGCCCATGGCTGTACAATGGATGACTGTTAATCTCATGGCCCACCTCAAAAGAGAAAGCATATGTAGTGGTGGTGGCCATGCCTCCTCCCATGCTCCCATTAGAACATGTAGTGCAGAACATGTGAGAATTTTTCCCACTCAGAGACACATCCAGCTCATGTGTCTCCCACATAATCAAGCCTCCTATACGAATCTGATCTATATCAGCAAATGAAGACATGATCAGCAACAAAATGAAGGAAATGCTGAAGGTTACCAGTGATGAAGAGGGGTACCAACAACTTCCCCAACAAGTACAGCACAGTTTTACAAGTTGCTGCTTGATGAAAGTACAAGGCAAAATGTTTCTTGTTACATAGTTAATCATGCATGTCTTTATATGATACATGCTATAGTGTATAAAATTAACATGCAAGTGATGATAAAACATTTGCCAAATGCCACAAAAGAGATGGTTGCCTCCATCATGTAGAATGGCGCAATGAAACTCATGGAGCAACATGACAAGCTTGCCCCCTTGTGAAGCAATGTACTGCATAAGAATGGTAAGAGTGTGCAAATCAATGAATGTATAAACAAATCCCTCACCATATGCTGGAAGTAAGATGGTACATGGATCTATGAATGAGTCCTCCATAGTGTGTTGGCATGCTATGAAGAAGACTGAACCATGTGCTGCAAAAAGATGATCCTCCTGATGCTTGGGAACCCAAGTCAAGAAGAACAAGCCATAGATGTCTCTATCATCATTACCTCCTCTTGGTTCATCAAGTCCAACAAATGTGAAGTGATCCTGGGACCTATGGGTTATAGATCCACTATATCTCTGTCGGGCACTCTTCACCCATAAAGTTCTGCTCCACGGTGACAGCGCTGTGAGCTCATGCAAATAAGCTCCTGTCAATACAAAGCTCTGTTCTCTGACATGCTCCTTTTCAAAGACTCCTCTAAAAATGATGCAACAAATGTGGAACACCTCCCAAGTTTGAAGTGCTTCCAAACTATCATCAGAGACCAAGGAGATAGTGCCATCCCCTCTTCCTGCAATATTGTACAAAGTATGAGAGCAAATCTGCCCTTGCTCTCCTAGAAACAAACCAAGCAACAAGACATTGTGTTGCCTCCCCATACCTCCATCATACCAGTCATGTGATGAAGACATAATGAATGATATGAATATCATATCAACACCATGCATCCATACTCTATGCTGCTCAATGATGCAAGTATCCAACCATCTTTCCTCCATCCTCCGACTCTTAGGAAGAGTGTTTGCCAAGAGATGGCCAAACTCTTTCAAGAGTAACCAGCGCAACCAAGCCTCTTGCTGCCTGGTATCATAGATCTGCAAGTAGCCTCCTAGCTCCTTGCTCATCAACCACATCCACTCAATCACTTGTGGATGCCTCCTTCTTCTCCTCATCCTGGTACTCCTTCAATGAGGGTTACCATCCTCCAAAATCAAATTTCTGAATTTGCACTTCATAGGGTTTTGAAATGTAAACTTCTCAAGGATCAATGAGACCCTATCAAGAGTCAAATAGGTGGTAGGAAAAAACCTCCCATCATGATGTGTATGGCTCAAGGGATGTCCAACACAAGCATGAGATATGTTATCCATCCGAAGATGTCCTCCATCTTCTATCTTCTCTTGCGAGAAGGGAACCAAATCATTGCGTTCCATAGTGTGTTGAAGTGCATCTATAGTGAGATCTCTCCTTGAGACCTCCCCTTCATCCATGTTGCAAAGCGCAGTGCAACCAGGCTGCTCTATAGTAGCAATGAGATTTGACCCTTGGTCTACAAGAGTCCCGTCCTCAAAAGTGTTGGCTGCCCCAACTGTCAATGCATGTGGCTGCTCATCCATGAGTGGGACAGTGTTTTCACAAGCCTCCTCAAGAGGTGATGTGATCTCTTCTTCTTGATGATAATTGGAAGTGGATGGTACTTCCTCTTCTTTTTCTTCACCCTTCTTGTCCTCCTCAACGATGGATGCCTTTCCTCTGGATCTGAAAAGAGATGAGAATAAACTCTCCTTTTTCACCGCTCCAGTCTTCTTGGGCTTAGACTCACAGGGACTAGTGGATCCCTCATGCATGGGAAGAGGTGATCTCCCAATGGTACGCTGTGAATCTGAACTCTACATGGTAGAAAACCCACTGTTCCTTTCACTGTACCTTCCTCCTTCATCCTGCCTGAGCTGGCAGTAATCTTTGAAGGGCAAAGCTGCTTTGAAGTCTTCCCCCATGGACTGCCATTTACGGAAATAGTCTCCAAAGGGTATATGATCATGTTGCCTCTCTTTCTCACTCAGCACTGGAGGTAAGAATGTAGGCATTGTGATAATGTCCATAGGCTGAGCCAGAACCATGCTCTGATACCACTATAATATTCCTATTTAAGGATATTAAATAAACACAGCAAATGGTACAGCAATGGAATGCTCCTTCATGAATATATTCAACAGCACATAAAATAATAAAAACGGCCTATGCAATAGATACACATTAATAGAGAAATCACTAAGCCATTTTATTATGCTGAGGAGTATAAGTGATTACAATAGCTGCCCAGATGATAGTGCTCAAACTGGCGCAAGCAAGGCAAAAGATAATCCTGAAAAGACAAAGGTACAACGGTTTTACTGTTGCGTTCAAGCGGCTGGGAATACTACCGCGTGCTACTAATATGCTGTGGCTGAAAGGGCTCTGCTAAGTAACTCCCGATTCTGCTCTGCGCAATGCTCCCTGACCCAATCCTCTCTGCTCCTCCTCCTGACCTGTAACCACTACAATGGTGACAATACGAAGCTCACACTGGTCGATCCGCGGTCTTCCCACAGATACTGCGCTGCCACTCCTGAACGCTGCTCGGCAACCAGTTTCTGACCCAATCCTTCTGCGAAACAATAATGGGACTGCCTCACCCGAGCAGGCACTCGTAGTCCCCCGGGGCTGATGTTGAGATCTCCGCTCAGAGACACTCGACGCACTAAACAGTGCTGCAGACCTGCTAAACAACCGGCGTGCTCAAGTCTTAGTGACCAGTTTCAATATCATAAACATCAATAATGCCCAAAAACAAGGAAGCTCTCTCCCTTTTGTATGCGGCCTTCCTCTCGAACCATCGACTCCTTTCCCGCGCAGCCCTTCTCGGCCCACGCTGCCAACCCAGCCCGCGTGCTTGCCTCCACGCGCTCGGGTGAGACCACGACCCGCTCTTTGTTATTTGAAATTGACTATTGGCGGCAAAATTGGTCCGGATTATTACAGTCTCCCCCGGCAAAATTTAGTCGTCGTTTGTAATCACAAATTTATTATTTATAATAGTCATTTATCTTTTTTTTGGTAGTTTCATATTCATTATATAAATGACTACTTTAGTAGTTTATATTCATTTATTTACTTTCATTAACAATCATTATAAGCAACTATTTTAGTCATATATTCATCTTATTTGTGCTCATCATTAATAAACATAAACTACTAATTTAGTATTTTTAGATTGATTTTATGTGTTGATTATTAATCAACATAAATTATTAGTATGATTCTGCAACTAAGTTAAAAAAATGGCATACAATGTACATGTTTATCTAGTATGAGAACACAAAGTTACATATGTTAATTGCAATAATAAACAATATCAAGTGCAACTATAAATAATTTCAACCACATAAATTGTATTATATAAAATATGAGTTTACAACTTAATAATGGTTGGAGTACAATTTACATGAAATATTGTTTCATCACTTCAAAAAATCATCATTGTGTTGCCAAGACATTACAAGTGAATTCACCAACTCTCAAGACTTGACCATCAATCTCTATGTGTGTGTCTTATGTGAGATATTGGCTCTATAGGTGCCACTAGAAAAATTCTCTTCTCTCTCTCTTTAATTTTCATTTTGTGCTATAGTGTTATTGTTCTACTCTTTCTTCAATTCCTGTTTCTCATCATCAATACTGAGTTCATGTTCTAAAAAGGAAAAAAGATACAACGCAGTGTATAAGACATGAAATTCGATAAAAAAATGGAAAATAAATTAAAGTAGACTATAAAGGTTTTATATGATATACACCTCAACATCAACAATATTGTCAATTCCATTTCCCCCCATAAAAGCAAGAAACTCGAACAGGTTTTCTTCAGTTGGGAAATAGTGGTTTCTATGTGGCCAAATGAGTTGTATAAACAAAGAAAATAAAATGTCACCATAGAAAATAACACCTTAGTAAACTTAGTATTCAAAATTCAAGGAAAGATTAGGCAAAATCATGCCAACTAAGTTACATGCTAAATATATCAAGTTGTAGATTGCTTATACAATGTGTGAGTGCAAACAAAACTCCTACAAAATATCAAAGCTAAGTGTGGAATAAAATGAAATGAAGTAAAAATTATACAATGATAGGATAGCCTCGTATACATGTATATAACCAGATAATGTAGAAGGCTAGGTGAATAAGTCCAGGTCTAGAGGTCGATGATGTCAATAATTCCCAAGTATGATGAGCATTTCTTTAGATAAGAACTACTATTTGGGTCCATTATCAAATATGAATAAGAAAAATAGTCTATATCAAATTATTAATGTTTTTCTTATATTTATGGATCATTAAAATATAAGTGGATAAATTGCAAAGAAAATTACCTTCCCATTGTGTTCCTCACCTATGGTACAATATATTAGCTGTGATTTGGAGAAAATTTCCAACATCAAAAATATGTAGCAATCACCACTAGTAATCCCCCAAAAAGGATTACTTTGGAACTGTAACTTTCATATTCCAATTTCTAGATTATTATTGAATGGAAAATCCGCACTGAATTCCAACACCAAACTTCCAATTTAAGGGAACAACTGTGGCCATCCTTAATCACTCAATCTCAAAAAATCATTGATCGTTATAATGAAAAGATAAAGTAAGAGTAGCTTTGATGTGTTTTGAAGATTTACATGAAAAGCACCAATATTTTTTCCATATTTACCATGCTTGTAATTTCCAAGATATAACACAATGATTGATATTTTACAGCAAATATTTGATTCAATACAAAAAAAAATTTAACATATTACAAAAATACCACCAATGTTTGATCCTGAATTAGTTCAAAATAGTTAGAAACAAAAACTTCAAGAAAGAGCAACAAGTATAAATAAAATATCCATCAATTATTAATCAATAAAAAATGGATAATATTTTCGTTGAAACTTGATACATAACTATAAATATTGACAATCGACTACAACTAGTGGTGTTGTTCAAACATAAATACTACCTAGAGAAATCATCTTCCAAATTCTTTGCTCTATCCATGAGGCTTTTTTCTATCCTCAAAATAGAATTCGCATTCAATATTTTAGATTTTATTAGCTGCCCAAAGGCATTGCCAAATGAAGTAGTGAATTTCATTGATTTTCATTAAATGCTTTTGCTACTGGGTAAATATATATATATATATATATATATATATATATATATATATATATATATATATATATGTATATATATATATATATATATATATATATATATATATATATATATATATATATATATATATATATAGGGTTTGACAATGTATTGTATTTGGACTACAAGCGGAAAAATTGTGTACAATATTTATTATAAGACCTCATTTTAAAAGGAAAAGTTGCATATTTCGGATAGAAAAAATGGCTTAATAGAGATGCTCAATATTACAAAACAATAGACTAGATATAAAACAACAAATAGAACTAACAAAATCCTAATTGTAATACAATTGATTGATTATTCTAAGTGAAGCCAAATAGATTAATACAAGTTTTCATTTTCATCTTTCTTTCCCATATCTTTATTGGAGGTGGAAGCTAAATTGCATGCATCTCACAAGGTTTTTTTAGCATAAGAATATGTTGCATTCTCATATTCCACACTTTCTTTTCCATTAACAATCGCAACATGTATTGGATGAATTAGTTGCTACATCAGCTGAGTTGTTAGTTTTAACCTTCTCTTTACTCGAGGTATTTATCCTTACCCTTCTTCTTGGTTATCAATCTCATCTTTCTCTTGTAGCCAACATAGGAATCATTTGGGTTCAGGAAGATAAAGATATTCATATGATGTCTTCAAATTTGAAAGTATGCATTTTAATTATTTAACTACTAGTAAAATAGTGATAGGAAGACTTTAAATATAACCAGACCTTTTATGTGAATTGGTTTGTTGCAGATGCCCATGTTAGCACAACATCATTGAAAATAAATGGTCAACAATAATTAAAAAAATTTCCCCTAGCATGAACATTTACTTAGTCTTCATAAAGAAACATAAACCATTTCAAACTACAAGGAATAAACAAAAATAACACCATTGATATAAATTCATAGAATACTAAAAACAAAAAGGAAGGGAATTTGCTAGGGAGTAGCTCAAAACCTTGTAGTGGGAAGATGCCCTCAAGCTTGAGTAATATCTACATGCCAGGGAATGAGTTGTGACACTTGTTTCTTATGTTTATTAGGAAGACTTGCAACTGGAGCTTCCATGTTTACTTTAGATAAATAGTATTTGTGTTGATATGCAATGTGGACCTCCATCATTATAAATGACACAACTGTTGGGGTTCACACAGTTACTACAGATTAAACATATTTCATGTCTGACTAACTAGTGTGGCTGAAAATTATTGGTGCTAATCCCGAGCCAAGGAAATTTTTTTCAAGATTTCTCCCCAAATAAATATGTTGAGAGTTTAAATTTCTAGACCTTCCAGATTCACTCAAACTCTTATACATGGTAGCAACTTGCAAGGCTAAGATTCTCTCACTAGTATGAGGCCAAAACTACATTAATCTAGAATTAAAAATTTGTTGATTGAAATGATTTCTATCACCCACTCCTTGAGACAACTAATAATTTTGATAATTGATTCAACTAAAAGGTGAATTTGAGCGGGTGAGAGAGCCCTGCATCTTAGTTTCCATTTTTATAGTAGAATTTCAATCATGTAGCATAACTTTTACAGTTTACTCAATGCACTACTTCTTTCATTCTGTAACTCCATTTTGTTTGGGATTATATGGGACTATCAGCTCCCTCTTAATCCTATATTCCTTACAGAAGGCTATAATTTCCTTGGATGTGTATTCTTTTCCATTATCATACCTTAATATCTTAATTATTCTTTATGTAACGTTCTCTACTTCAGCTTTGAATTCTTGAAATTTGGTAAATACTTTGTCCTTGGATTTCATTAAGTAAAGCCTAGTAATCAAAGGAAGACCCAATTAAAATGCAAAGTTGAAGAGGAAATGAATATGGATAACTAGTTTAATAAGTGGGGTGTATCTATGTTTGTTTGGTTGAAGCATGGTATAAATATTGATAATGATGGATTATCTAGAACTTACAGATGTAATGGTGTCTCTTCAAGAGGTAGCCAAGGAGAAGGTGGCTTGTTGAAAAAAAGAGGATCTAACTCCTTCGTTATCCAAGCACTGAATATCAATGACTAATATGAGTTTCAAAATGAAGATGAAGATGATGAATTTGATTGAGGGAAGCTTCTGGGGTACAAGTAGCCAATGTTGAGTCATGTTGAAAAAGTAGATCCAAAAATTAGTAGTGTGAAGGTTACCGTGGATGCTAATTATTTGAGCCAATCAAGATTTGACCAGCACAATATCTCACCATTGACACTCAAGGTAACCAACACAGTGGGATATGAGCATATGACCATTGTGCAAGAATCAACTCTTCCATCTATTCTCAAAGGTAAGGATGTGTTGCCCAAGGCTAAAACTTACACCGTCAAGATAGTAGTGTTTATGTTTCCTTCTATTGAGGCGACATTGAAGTCACTACTCCTCCAAGATCATAAAATGTCACCTATTCTTGTTCTTGTCATTTTTCCCACTAGGGAACTTGAAATTTAAGTTGTTTTTTAGGCCAATGTTTTGTTTAAATTCCATGAAAATATTGGTGTACAAATAGTTAGTGGGGGCACTAAATTACCAAGCGAACAAAAATGACTACAAAGGAATCCTTTCCAAATATTAGTGGTCACTCCTGGCAGGCTTTGGGACCATATAGATAATACCCCAACTGTCTCAAGTCGTTTAATGGGTGTGAAATTTCTCCTACTTTGATGAAGTCAACCATTTTCTAGATATGGGGTTCCATAGGGATGTTGAGAAGATAATTGTTGGCATGCCTAAAGAGAGGCAGACACCTATTTTAAGCTACAATTCTGGAAGAGGTTCACAAAGTTTTTGAGACTTATTTAAAGCAAGATGAATATTTTATCAATATAATTGAACACGACAATGAGGAAACACACTCAAAGGTTTGTCAGTCATCAATTATTGCTTCACATGAGAAGCATTTTGACATTGTTTGTGTTGTTCTTAAAGAGAAACATCTTTAGGGCTTGAAATTTCAAAGGCTAGGCATGGATCATTGGATGCATATGTAGGATAGACTTGATTCTTCTATGGTGGGAATCCAAACAGATATGTACAAGGAAATGGTTGCAGCAGCACTGCAAGAAATAAGGAGTGTTAATTGTTCAAAGCAGCTTCCGCAATGTTAACCACAACATCATGTTCAGTCACTAAAACTTCATTGTGTACTACAAAAAAAATTTCAACAGTCCAAAGGGTGTTCAATTTGAGGAATGTATGGCATAAAAATATATTCCAATTTATGGGTTCTTGCACAAGGCCACCATATTTGTGCATACTAACAAATTTTATGTCTAGCATTGATTTAGTTGCATATATTCAATACTATGGAATGGTTTAAAAAGATGTTGTGAGACAAATAATGATCCAAATTGTTGTTGGAATAAAATTTCTATGTGAAAACAATCTTAGAAATAGGGACTCCAAACCATAGAATTATCCTGTCAACAAATGACAAGAATGTGGTACTAAAAATTTCAGAATCAAGGACCCTGCAACCCCAAAGGATAGTAGAAACATTGTGTGGTTCACCTCTGTACATAGCACTTGATATTGTGTAATCTGAGAAAAGTGATGGTCGTGCAAGAAGTCATGAAGGTTGCAGATCTGAAGATGATTGGGAGAATTAAACCTCATCGTCTACGCAAAAATACACCAAAACAAAGGATTTTAACAAAGTAAGTAGTAATAGAAGGCAGGCCTAATTCAAACTTCTGGTTGAAGAGAAAGTGGATATGGATAACTAGTTTAATGAGCGGGGTATCTCTATGTTTGGTTGGCTAAAGCGTGGTATAAATATGGTAATGATGGATTCTCTAGAACTTCTAGAGGTAATGGGGCCTCTGCACGAGGCATCCAAGGAGAAGGTGACTTGTTGAAGAAAATAGGTTTTAAATTCTCTGGTATACAAGAACTAAAGATCATTGATGATGAATATGAGTCTAAATATTATTCAAGATGAAGATGATGAATTTGATTCAGTGAAGCCTGTGGGGCACAAGCAACCAATGTTGATTCATGTTGAAAAAGAAGATCCAAAAGAAAGTATTGTGAAGGTTACTGGGGATGCTAAATATTTGACCCAATCAATATTTGGCCTACATAATATCTCACCATTGACACTCAAGGCAACCAACGTAGTAGGATATGAGCGTATGACCATTGTGCAAGAAGTAACTCTTCCATATATTCTCAAAGGCAAGGATGTGTTGGCCAAGGCTAAAACTTGCACCGGTAGGACAATAATGTTTATGTTTTCTACTATTGAGGTGATAGTGAAGTCAACATTCCTCCAATATCATAAAAGGTTTCCTATTCTTGTTCTTTTCATTTGTCCCACTAGGAACTTTCCCGTCAATTTGTTATCGAGACCAATGTTTTGTTTAAAATCCATGAAATTTTTGGTGTACAAGTAGTTAGTGGGGGCACTAAATTACCAAGAGAACATAAATATCTACAAAGGAATCCTTGCCAAATATTAGTCGCCACTCCTCGAAGGCTTTGGGACCATATAAAGAATAACCCAGTTGTATCAAGTCGTTTAATGTGTGTGAAAGTGCTCGTACTTTAATGAAGTTGACCATTTGCTAGATATGGGGTTCCATAGGGATATTGATAAGATAGTTTTTGATGTGTCGAAAGAGAGGTAGGCACCTATTTTAAGCTACAGTTCCAGAAGAGGTTCACAAAGTTTCCCGAATTGCTTTAAAACAAGACGATGAGTTTATTAATATAGTTGAAGAGGATAGTGAGGAAACTCACTCAAAGGTTTGTTAGTCATCAATTATTGCTTCACATGAAACCAAAGTATAATAAATAATATAATAACCAATCTGCAATCTTTAGCCAAACATATTTAAGACAAAGTATAATAAATAATATAATAACCAGTCTACAATCTTTAGCCAAACAAATTTAAGCCAAAATATAATAAATAATATAATAACCACCTTTATTATAATAAATTATAATAATAAATGATAGAAATATACGTTATTATAATAATTTGCAATATTTACCTAAAAAAGTACTTTAATATAAGCACTTGAAAGTTTAATAGGAAAGTCATAAGTTTACAGACCATAGACACATTAAAGTCCAAAACCATTTGGTATCTTAGAGGTTCAATTTCCTTATAAAATATTCATAATCAAATCACTCAAATTACTGAAGAAAAGTCACGAGTACAATTGGTTGATGGTCTACACTAGAAGCAAGTACAAGGGAAAAGGAGAAGATAGAGGAGGGATCAAAGATAAGGTGTATATACATGTAATATGGTAGAAGAGAGGGTCAAGGAAGCCAACCATTACTTGAAAGGAGGCTAACCAGATTAGATAGTTTGTAGGATATCTAACTTAGAATCAAGGAGAGTACAACACTTTTTAAATCTCCTAAGTAGTAACCAAATTTAGTAGTGCCAAAATTCCAATGTCTACTTAAAGTAGAGATGATGTTGGAAATTAGCCTTTGGATGGAACCATCAATATAAAAATGCTTGAAAATTGAATTTGGAATTTATAAATATATATTTAATTTTCATGGTTTTTCAACTCATAGAAAATATCATTTGATAGAATGAATGTGACAAGTTGTGCCTTGTTATGATGGAAAAGTTTTTGCTAGTGGAAAAGGCACCAAGCAATATTTTCATCCTCAATTAGAAATAATGTAGGTGAATACCATGGAAGAAGTCTTGCCTATCAAGACATGAATGTGATTTAAGAATCCAATGGTAGAGTCTTACGAAAAATCCAGGAAGAAAGTTGATGACTATGTAGTTGAATTGTCAAGGGTGTGAGTGTGTCCGTGTTGGATTTGGTAAGGATACAATTTATAAAAATTGGCTTCATTATGCCGGGATGAGCTTAACATGTTAAAAAAATGTTTTTGAGCCTAATAATGAAATATGGAAACATTTTGTGAAGTCCATCCAGAATTACATTTTCTTGTTTTTCAGAACTTAAGCATAGACATGTAACAATCACCCACATTTTTCAAAAGCATGGTATATAGGATGGATGTTATTTTATTGGTAAGAAAAGGTATTTTTTATATTAACTGAGCCCAGGTTAGGTAAAAATACACAAAAAAAAATTGAGGGGAAGTTTGCTACATGATTTTTGGAATAGATTCCACACAGTCCACTCCAAACATTCCAATATAAATGATATCATTCACACAAACTATATTGTCGATAGAATAACATTTTCTCAGAAAAAGAGGTGTAAATTATAACTGTAAAATAAGGGAGAAACATTATTTTTATGTGCATGTGAATTTTGTATTATCCAATGGATATATCTTGAAGATCTATAATTTTCTCGACTCTCAAAGACCATAAATGATCTCTACTCTAGCCACCTAGCAAGACAAACATTGATCCTATGCCTCCAAGCTTTTGAGGTCCTCCTAAAGTGGAATCAAAATACATTTATACATAGTGAGGCCATTGCCCCTTCTTCAAATCTCCTATTCTTGTAAAAAGAAACTCATAAAACATCTAATTATGTAGACTATTTATGGCACAATTCTTTTTTTTTTTTACAGTTTTAAAATATCATAAGTGCAATTGGCAATTGTACTATAGTTGTAATCCTAGCAGTGAAGGTTGGCATTAAAAAACTAATTTGAAGGATTCCTAAACATAGCTATCTCTAGATTGAAACAATATCCATTGCCCAATTTCCCTTTTGGGTCCTTTGGGCAAGGACTTGGGAGTCAATATGCATGTTTATTTCTCTAAATACATGGATAAACAAGTTAAGAATTTATGTCATCCTTTGAATATCCTTGAATAGTGAACTTGAAAACAACAAGGACATAATTGCAACTTCCTTTTAAAGTAGAACTAACTAATTACCTGATCTATGAAAATTGTAAATCCTTCCTTTAGACCTAAATAAAACCAATCCTGACATGTTTCCTTGTAAATTTGGCACAAATGTAAATTACTACGATGCTATGGAAAACAGACAAAAAGCATTATTAATTCATCCATCTTCTGTTAATCTATAAAAACAACATATACAAGAATATGCAAAAACGAGGAACATTGAAGTATTAAATATAACGTGGCTTAAGACCCTTAGAATGACACAAATGACAATAATTAAATACATACATAATGGACCTTTGACATAGTACATAATAAAACAAAAATAACAATCTCCATATCATACATGGCATATCGACATCTAAGTTCATACTAACGATTTATGACATAGTATACGAAGAAATAATATATATATGCCAGTTCTCCTATTACTAGTCTAGTTGTGGAAATACTGCCAAACACGGGAGCACATGAGCGAAAGTCAGGTAAATATGAAAACATAACATGTTTACACGCATACAATTGCAAAACACTATTTAGTTGCATTAACCGTTTTATTCACAAAGAAATACCTCATGACCAATAATACCGAATATAGAAACATAGTTTGAATACATTGCAGTTTGTGGGGATGCCAAAAGAAGCCTTGAATTAAAAATATGCATTTGAAAATGTGATACAATCATGAGAGATTCATTTTAGAAATATAATGGAAAGGAATCATCAAAATCTCACAACCTTAAAACGTATAGCCAATACTAAGAAAAAGAAACATGGATGGCAAAGGAATTCTCCATTAAGGCTCTTGTTCTCCACCGGTCCCCTGGTGGTACCCAGACATAAAAGAAAAAAAATGAGATATAATGGAAAGAAATTAAATAGTAAAGAATTAATTGAAAATATATCTTCAAGGTTTCAGATTATTCACAGAGATACTCCACTTCAATATAAATTCCCCTCATGTTTAAATGGGATTTTATCCATATTTGGAATATAAAAGGACTATAATGGCAGTATTTATACATTATTTGAAAATTTAAATGTGTAGGTTTTATCATTGGCCTACTATTTAAATGCATTAAACTAAGAAAAACCTAAATTACACTAATGAAAGAGAGTATCTATCCTATATCTAGAATCAACATATATCTTACATTTTAAAATCAAGTTCTGCCATGATGTAAAATATTTCAGGTCATATTCCAGACCAAAGACCTGGATAAAAAATATAGACCATCAAAAAATTGGGAAGTAATTCAAATGCAATATTACCTACTTTAGAAAAGACTCCATATAAAATCTAAATGAATAATTTTTAATCGCACATCCTCATCCCATTTCATGGTCGTCTTAAGGGAATACATGACATGAGCAATCTTTGATATATCATTTGCAGGAGTCCAAATATGAAGTGAAACTTAGCGTCATGATCGTGTAATGAATGTATCATTTCTACTGACTAATTGGACAACAACCAAATCAAATAGATAGCAAGGATTCTCGAAAGGATCTTCCCAAATAGCATAGTGTCTGCCATCCTACACCACAAAAAAAATTGTGGTTAGATGCTAAAAACACCACAAACATGCATCTTAATACCATGCCATTTGTCTTGACTAAAGCAAACATACCTTTATATCCCCCTCCTCTATTCGATTTCCATTAGACAATAGTATAGGTAACAATGTTTTATCTGCTTCAATCCTAGTCGTAAATTTTGCCAATATATCTAGACGATCCTACATTATATAGACATAAAACACATTTGATATGAAGTCCATCTAAGAATGGAAAAAGATTTCCTATTTCAGAATAGGTTAATGTGTTAATAATTGGACTTCTAAAACACGATGTATTCTTTGTTGTAACAATTTTGAATTAATTATACATAAAATAGCCCATATAGAAACTTCACATGGTATGAATTCCAAAGTTACACATACTTTCAACAACCAAAATGATGCTTAACTGAACCATAATCTATTAGAGTTGATCAAGGTTCAGTGATGTACAATGAGTGATGATAGTATACGAAAATTTAAGAGACTACTCCAAAAGAAGGATAAAATAGATAAAATATTGAAACTACAAAAAACATCCAACATTAAGAAAGGATAAGAAGAAAGAAAGAAATAAAGAGCGCATCGCAAACTATCATTAGACTAAAATGAGGAAGAAGAAAGTGAGGAGGAAGTATGCCTTATTGCATCCACCATCAAGAAGGCAAAGGCCCATGTCTAGGAGAACATGGTTTGGTGACCTTGACAGAAGTTCTAGCACCACGAGCATAGATTCTCCTAAAATGCAAGGCCTAGGGAAAAATTCTCATGATCAGGGAATGGCCCAATTTAGGTCGTCGAGCAAGCCTATGTTGAGTGTTGATAACCCTTTGTGATCTTATTGTAAACCAACCAACTCTATGGTGTGTCACAATAAAAATTCAACCTTGGAAAGAAATGTGTAAATTGTAAATGGAGTATCCAAGGTGCACACATCTACTTCTAGGTGGCATGTACCTATTCGAGTGGCATATACACTAATTTTCATACAATATTTTGCACACAATTAGAGGTGGCACACACATCCTTCAATATGATTTAGGTTGCCTCCTCTATTTTAGGGACATCCCTAGTTCCTTATTACAACCATGTCCACCCAAGTGACAAAACCTTGATATAGGGATATCAACCCCTGTAATGAATCTTGATTATGGGGATGTCACCACTTGTGACAAATCCTTGTCTCAAGGTTTTAAGCCCCCCATAATACGAAAATCCCTGTTAAAAGGGATCATCAACACTCATACAATTGATCCAATGTTGAGTACAACCAAATGTTACACAGTGAAATTCTCACCAAGGTTTGGGACACGATCCCCACACTTCCATGAAAATGAAACTTTAAGTGAAAATTTTTCAATGTCTCCAAAATAGTGAAATGTGATGCAAAAAATTTTACTTTTAATGAGGGACATTTCAAATATGTAAATTGGGTATACAAGGTTATGGATATTAAAATCCATGAGGATAATCTGTGTTTCCTTCCAATATCAAACTTTTTATTATCAAATACAATTATATGTATATTTATTTTTACATATCATTTAATCTCCCTAAAATTGGGGGTTGTCTCCACATGCTCTTTCACTTCTACATTCTAGAAACTTGGAGGAACACAAGTAACACCTCCCAGCTAAATTATTCAAAGAAATTATGCTGGTTCAACTCTTGAAAGCAAGTTGGAAAGCATTTATACAACATAAGGTTTTCATTATCATAATATTCTACATTTGAAGTTCGGTCTTGTTGATTTAAATTTTTCGAAGTCTTTTATAAGTAGCAAATCATCCTCCAAATACCATTTCGCCCAATTTTCAAAAATAACATCCCCACACCCAAAACCACAAATATTTGATATTTTTTATTTAAAATTATCAATATGAATTACTTAAATGGTATCCTAGAAATTTCCATTCAAGCATTTTAAAAATTACTTGCAACAGAAAACATGGAAAGAACCCGAAAGAAGTGACAAAACATTGTGAATATCTATGGAATCTAGACTAGAAAACTAATACAGACAAAGAATTATTAAACTTCACTAGTGAGATACCTTTGTCCGAAACAATTTTTTATCAAATATTACACAAAAGAAAATGTAAGCAAAGAAATATAGAAAACAAATGAAAAACTTGTACTCAAACAATAATATAAATGGAAATTTGAAATGTCATAAATAATATGTATTTTTCAGGACATATGTGTTTCTCCATAGAACCATACACAATAAAATTCATAAGATCAAGAATAGAGGATAAGTACTGTTAAACATTATAGCACAACTGATAGAAAGTTATTTTGGGGAAACCTTCTGCTTCACATTAAGTGAAATTTTTTTCCAGATGACATGTAAAGACCCTGTTAAAAGCACACTATTCTGATTATATAAATTTGTAAAAGAATAAATGCTTTAGAAATATTCCACTATTGAAATACCATTTTCCTCCAGGGATGTATTAAGTTGAGTATATATATTTGTCTCAATTTCCAATGTGTAAAGTGATGTTGGTGGGGACACCAATGTGAGAGAGCATGACGTTAACTGAGAACCTCATTTCTACAAACATAACTAATGGAAACTTTGAATGGCGTCTTTTAGCTGGTTTTCTTCAACAAAATGTTCAATGCCTACGCCCTGGCCATTCAGATGGGCTACCACAGAAATTCAGAAACCATGAGGTTCGTGTGGAATTCCAACATGAATGATCTATGAGATGCTTCAATCCTGCAATACTAAAACCATATTGGTTTTGTACTTTTTGAGACCAAATTTTGTATATCATACATTAAGATAAAAGAATGAAATTATTTGGTTTTATTGAAAATGTTATAGCCCTTGTTTTCAGAATGGATTGGTGCTTAATGATCATCGTTTATTTTGTTGAAGTCTATTATCACAAAATTGCACTTGATTGGCTTTTAATCATAAAACTCTATGTAACTGTTTCAAACCAACTTGTGACTAAAGCTTAGCCTCTTCAGTCTGAGAGGGCTCTCTCAAAGGGGTTTATAATATTAGATAATGATGAAACTAGATGGCTAACTCTATTTGAAAAGTAACTTTATTTTTTATGTATGTAGGTTGAAAAGAATACAGGTCTGCAACCATTGGGCTTATGGAGTCAAAAAATTTGTAAATTCAGTGAGCAAGGTTCCTTGACATGGAAGATAAGGTAGATAAGAGTCTTTAACAAAGGAAAATCACACATAGAACATAGGGAAACACAGTCATTTCATCAATAAAGGAAGTCAGATCATAAACATATGAATTATGAGTAATAAATATGAAATATACTGCAAGTGGTACACATAAAAATATAGATAAAAAAGACATTAAAGACTCCATGAGAATCTCAGGTCTGTCAAGAAGAAGTCCTCTGTATTACTTATATAAGTCAAATTTCATAAAGCAACAGTAGTGAAAAAAATCTCCAACCCTTTATAACTTCACTAAACTGCCTTTAAATAGACCTTATTACATCAGAGATGATCTGCCCCTTGGCTATATTCATCGAATTCTTCTAATGACACATTACATAACAGAAAAAACATGTCTTTTAATCAAAAAATGACAGCTATACTCTAAAATAGTCCTTTTTCCTAATAGGACTCAAACTCTTATATATTACATACAACTACCTTATCACTTAAAATAGTTACATATCTAACAACTAAGCCTCACATGTTCGAATAAGCTATGAAATAGCTTATCACTACTTGACATCTTAAATGTCCTCCTCAACATATGGAAACAAACCCTATTTTTCAGGAAAACATGACCATATCTTCAACGAAGGCTTCAACTGATGAGTTGTCTTCATTTGATGGTATTCAAGTCATAAATATTTGGTGGAAAGGTCCCTTGATCTATTGGATCTGTCCACCTATCCAAAATTTCTTTTAAACTTCTCAAAAACCTTTTAAAACAACTCTCTACGAAAACATAGCAGTTTTGTAGCGTACTTTCGTAGAATCCAAAAAATGATTTTTAAACTCAAATTTTCTGCTTCTTTGTTGTTTAATAGTGTCCATCATGACCTGACACATCATCACTACCATTTCAACTCCTTGAAAGCTGCAAAAAATTCTTTTAGAAGAAAAAAGAAAGCTACAGAAATTTTCGTAGCGTTTTCCTGGCTTCAAGCCTAGGAAATGCTATGAAACTGTGGAAAACTGTGTAATTTCCAAATTTTGACCCTATCTCAAAAAGGTACCTTCTAATTGTATAAAATTGGTTTTCAACATGCCATTAACCTCTTAAAACATAATCAAACTTGAAACTTAAGAGCCTTGAGGTGTTTCCTCTTCATTAATGATGAGTTGAGCTATGGGTTCCTCAACTATAGTCATCTTTAAACCCTTCTTCTCCAGCTCCTCATGGATCAATTCTACCTGCTCTTGGAGGTCTTCGACTTGGTCCTTTAGGTTTCTGTTGTTATATTTCAAGTGCAGGTTCATTCTTCTAACATGCTTCACCTCTTTCCTCAATGGCAGAGTCCATTTTATTAATTGTTGTGTATCATCTAAGGTCTTTGACACACTCCAAAATCTCTTTCATTTTATCAAACTAAACTTTTTGGGCATTATGTTTCCTTGCCTCTTTCTTCAAGACTGATATTTCATGATTTTCTAACTTAAAATGTTCCTCAACGACCTCAAACTCTGTTTTTTCATTCATTTTCTCCTTTCCTTTCTTTTGGTTGATGACTGATTCTTCTTTTGCAGGTGATGAAAGGTCAATGATGCTTGGTAATGAATAGATAGTTTCAATGACCTTCTGAACTTATTTACTGCTTTCCAAGAGTTTTCTAACATGTCCTGTCATGGGTTTCCTAGCCTGAAACATGAAACCTGCATCCCCACCTTCAAACTCTAACTTCTTTGTTGATTTGGATTTCTTGAGCTTCTTTCCTCCCTCATCTATATCCTCAGCTTGGACTATGGGAGTATCTTCAATATCAATAGCATGCATAATGTATTTTAAATCTCCCTTAGCCACTATTTGGCTTCTTGTAATATTTTTGATGCCATGTTTACTCACAGTTGGCTCTTGTTTTCCAGGTTTTCTCATAGTTTGCTTTTGTTTTGCAGGTAAAACAACAGGTGTATCAAGTTTCTGCAATTTTTCTATTTCCATGATTACTATATCACTTTGCTTTTCCCCTACTAGTTCACTTTTTTCTGCCACTGAAGGTGATGTTATACCTCTAGGTTTAGGAGTTCTTTTAGGGTCGATAACATCTACTTCAAAACCACTGATAAACAGAAAAGAAGACCAGTACCTGCCTAGTCTTTTTAACTCCTCTAAAACTAGCAACTTTATTAAACCATGATGAAAGAGTGAGGTTTCACTTCCTTCATATTTAGCTTGAACTTTATCTGCCATTTTTTCTAAGCTTCTGTGTAAATAGAAAGGTAGATCAAGAGATTTCTTACCAACAAAATGTAGCAGAAGCCTGAAGCGGTAAGAATAAACCTTATGATACCTCCCTTCATAAGTGAAGTACTTCTGAATGATAAGCAATAGCTTTGAAAAATTGTCTTTCATGTAGCTTCTTGGAATGGAATTTTTAAGGTCAACCTCACTATGTTCTTGCTTGATAAATTATTTACATTCTTGTATGTTGAATTTGAAACCTTTGAACCATTGTTTTTCTCTTCTTGGAATTCCTGTTGCTGCTGCAATAGTCTCTGGTGTTATAGTGAGGTTCAACATTCCCACTTTTGCAGCTGTCCCATTGAAATTTAGGGAAAACTCTTTAGAAGCCTGTACATGGCATCCTTGCAATCTTTGGCAAAACAGAAAACACCATGTTCTTCTAAAAACTTTTGAAGATGTTGGGTCTTCATTTATCAAGTTCATGTCTGATGGCTCATATCTGAGATAGTGGCCACCTTTGTTGGTCTTCCTCTTTGCATCCATGGTACTTTTATGTGCTTCTCAGCCTTGCTTGATCAATGATACTTGAAAACCTTTGAAAATGCGAGCCACAGCTTGGGCTTAGTGAAATAGCTCTCTAGACCTTAATAACATGCAAAGAGGAAGAGGAGAATGACAAGTGACTAAATTCGGAAACATTTTAAAGTTTGATGACAACTTATGGCATAATTATGACTCATACATACTTAAAATTGTAATAATGACTTCAGCCATGACCATTGTACCTTGATTTAACCCTAACTGACTCGAATGGCATCTATCCTAACCCTTTCAATCATTGACTAACACCTAGCAATTGTTTTGAAAAGACAGACATGAATACCTCCTTTTTGTAGCGTACTTAGTGTATTTCTAGGCAGTTTCGCTATGAAAGTATTAGCAGATTCATAGCGAAAAGTGTGTTTTTTCTATGTAATTCGCTACAAAAGTAGGAATTCTTGGCTAAAATGAGATTTTCGAAGTTGTGAGATTGGGAAATGAAATATGTCAAGAAATAATGACTGATGTGACATGAAAATACTTGAATGGGGGTGGGTTTGGACATTAGGATAGGCTAATAAGAAAAATTTAAAATTTTCCTTAATCAAGTAATGAAAAATGAATTCTGTGACCATACCTTTGAGAAATGAACCACTAATACTATGTCAAATGATGTTTCATTTTTTTCTGAGTGATAACAAAGTACAACAAGAAATTACAGCACACACACTAGTGTGGGACCAACACGTCTTGGCAATACATTAGTGTGAAGTCCAATTTAATTAATTAAATTGGTGCAGTGCCTAATTTAATTTCCCCTTAGTTAAATTTGACAATAAAATGTAATCTTATCTCATGATCAGTTGTAATAGTTAACTCAGTGTCATAAACTCAGTTAGATCATGTATTTTGAGTTGAGGGTGGTTAGTGAGGCATGCAGAGTAATTCTATTATTTATGGAGTTCAAATTGCAATTGGTGCATTAGTTTAATGTATGATTAATCAGTTAACTCAGTTAGGTGAGTTAGAGTCAGTTGAACTAGTTGTAACTATTTGTTGCACTAGTGAGACATCAAGTGAATTAAATATTATTTAATTCACAATCAATGATCTTCCATGCAACTGATGATTTACTATTAATAGCTTCACGTATGTCAATTCCAATGGAGACCTAGTTGAGACAAAGGTTAAAGGGATATTAACTATCATTTGTGTGATTAGTAGGTTGCCTACATGCAACCAGACATCCATTGGATTTCCTATGATCATTGTGCAGTTTTGGAAGGCTGAAATTCCTAAAGAATAGGTATTTCATTCATCAGGAATTTCGCAAGCAATGAAGGATGTTTAGAGGCTGAGAATTGGCTAAGTGTTGGTTGATTTTTTCTAGGACAGTGTGAGACAGTTGTGAAAGTGAAGGAGACTCTTGAGAGAAGAGTGGATTGTAATTGTTTCATGATTCGATGGTGAATATACAATAGAATATAGAGGGGTTTTGAGCAGCAAGATTTCCCCATGAGATTATCTATGTTGTGGTTTGATTTGTTTCTTTCTTTACTTGTTGTGATTGGGGATTATGTTTAATTTCCGCAATTGATTTGTAGAAGGATTCAGTATCTGGCTTTATTACATTGATTGATCGGATTAAATCCATTGATATACATATGTTTGTATAATTTCATACATGGTATCAAAGCACAATAAATCACTATAGTGGAGGAGAAGATGAGTGTCTGACTGAATATAATTCAAATTTTGAAAAGTATTCTTGGTGTGACAGGTGAATCAGGATCGAAATGGCTTTCAATGGCTTGAGATTGGAGTATGAACTCGAGGGAAGATCTAACTATATTGCATGGAAAGAAAGGATGGAGGTTGCACTGGAGGAAAATGGGTTGAAATAATTCATTGATAATGATGTTCCCAAACTCGTTGTAGCAGACGCTGCAAATCTTGATGCTTGGAAAAAGAAGGTTGCAATGCAAGGAGGGTCTTACAGGAGGGAGTAAAAGACCACATTGTCTCAAGTCTCCATGGAAAAGTGACACCATATGCAATGTGGAAAGCTTTGACAGATCTGTTTCAAAGTAGCAATGATCATAGAAAATTGGCACTAAAGGACAAGCTCAGGAAAATCAAAATGGAGAAAGATGACAACATTCCGAAAAATTTAACAAATTTTTTCCAATGTCGAGATGAGCTTGGGAGCATTGGAATTAATTTCGTGGATGATGACTTGGTGAGCCTAACTCTTCTAAGACTTCCCAAGAGTTGGCATAGCTATCAAGACTTTGTCAATGGAAGGGAAAAGCTGCCATATTGGGAACAAATTTGGTCAGATTTGGTGCAAGAAGAATTCAGGCAGAATACCAAGGATGGATCTTCATCTAAGAATGATAATGAATAATATTTTGCTTCGGCTGCCAAGGCAAAGAGGGGGAAAGGAAATAAATTCCATTCCAAATTTGAGTCCAACAAAGATGGAAAGAAGCATGAGATGTCAAGAGTGAAGTGTTTTCATTGTCATGAGCATGGACATTATGCACTAATTGTCCAATAAAAAAGTAGAAAAATAAAGCTTCAGGTTCTGTAGCTGGTGAGGCTTTGGCCCCGCAAATTGAGCTTGAATTCTCACCCATTGCATGCATGGTGTCAAGTGCAATGGGATCAGTGTGTTATTTGGATAGTGGTGCATCCTTTCACATGACACGAGACAGAAATTTTCAGTAGCTTGGAGGAGAAGGACCCCCAAATGCATATTGAAATGGGTGATGACGAGTGGTACAATGCCACTGGGATTTGTACAATTACCTTCCAGAGACATCCAGGTAAACCCTTTCTATTAAAAGATGTAATGCATGTACCAGGCTTGAAGAAAAAATTGGTCTTAGTTGCAATGTTGGAGGATATAGGCTATGATGTGGTTTTCAGTGAAGAAAAAGATTTCCTTCGACACAAAGAAACAAGACAAGCTAAGAAGATTGGGATTCATGTGAAGAATCTCTATAAACTTGACGTAGATGGCTGCGCAGCATTGATGGGTAAGGCAGAAAAAGTAGTGATTTGGGATGAGGGTGAGTTATGGCATAAGAGATTGGACCATCTACACTGTGGAGCCTTGAAGGACATGCATCATATTTATATAGTTCTTCCCAAGGGTACTCTTGCACAAGTTAGACACATGTAAGGGATGTACTATGGGAAAATATGCAAATGCTAATTTTCACGAGAAGTAGAATTGAACCTCTAAAATCCTTGAGAGAGTTCACTCAGAAATGTCTGGACCATTCTCTATTGCTTTGACAACATAACATAAGTACTATGTGATCTTTGTTGATGATTTTTCTAAAAAGTGCTGGATCTACTTCATGCAGAAGAAAGATTAGACGTTCTCAAAATTTCTTGAGTTCAAAGCACTGGTGGAGAAAGACACGGGGAAGCATGTGAATTCTCTTACAAGTGAAAATGGTGGTGAGTACATCTCCAATGAATTCAAGAACTTCTGAAACAAAGAAGGAATTCAGAGAGAATTGTTTATGCCTCATAACCCACAGTAGAATGGGGTCACAGAAAGAAAGAACATAACAATTGTGAGTGCAGCACGAGTGATGTTGCATGATCAGGGCCTACCGTTGCAACTGTGAGCAAAGGCATGCAACACAATGGTATTTTTGCAAAACCATTATCCTCATTGGATACTTGGCATGAGTACACTAGAGGAGGCTTTTTCTGGTAAGAAACCTGATGTTTCACATTTTAAGATTTTTGGCTCATTTGTTTATGTGCATGTGACCAAAGATGCCAGGAAGAAGCTCGAACCAAAAAATGAGATTGGGATATTTATGGGGACACTGGTACTCCCCACAACTATCGAGTGTATTTTCCAAACATCAGGATGACTATTGTGAGACAGGATATAAAATTTGATGAGGAGAAATCCATGCGATTGTCCCTTGAGAGGGAGTTGCATTTTCATGCGGAGGAGGAACTCTTGGTTCCAAATAATGAACCTCAATATGTGGAGAAGCCACATGTGGAGGATCATGGAGTGGCAGAAAACACTCATGCAGAGCCATCCACCAAAAATGGTAGAAGGTGCACCACGGAAGCTGATAGATTGAGACTTGATGTGACAGAGAATGTAGTAGCCCCTATTTCACTACATAGACAGATACGGTTTCCAGACAGGTTTACTGGATACATGGCTGTTATGAGAAAGTGCATCATGAAAGAACCATCTTCCTTTGAGGAAGCAATACAACAACTAGTTTGGGTTGATGCTATGGTAGAGGAGTATGACTCCATTGTCAAGAACAGTGCATGGGAAGTTGTCCCAAGACCAATTGAAAAATCAGCGGTTGGATCTAGATGGATATATAAGGTGAAAGAAGCAGTGGATGGGAGTGTGGAGAATTACAAGACCATATTTGTGGCCTCGGAGTTCTCACAAGTTGAGGGGATTGATTATGAGGAGAATTTCGCACCAGTCATGAGGTACTCTTCCATTATATCTATCCTTTCACTCTCAGTTGCGATGGGGTGGGTCATTCATCATATGGATGTGAGAACTGTGTTTCTCAATGGAGTTATTCAGGAGAAAGTGTACATAGAGCAACTAGAAGGTTTCAAGAAATTTGACAGTGAGTCGCATGTGTGCCGACTTAAGAGAGAATTGTATGGGCTGAAGCAAGCACCTCGTTCTTGGTACACTTGGATTGACAGCTATTTCACCAGGTTGGGCTTCATCAAAAGTGAAGAGGATGCAAACCTGTACCAGATTTTGGTTGATGGTAAGCTCTTGATTATCGTAATTTATGTTGATGATCTGATCTTGATAGGTGATGAGGAGTTTATAACTTCTTGCAAGGAGGATCTTGCAAGGGAGCTTGAAATGAAGGACATGGGAATCCACTATTTCCTTGGTTTGGAAATATCGCAATGGGATGGTGAAATTTTTGTTTCTCAAGGCAAGTATGACAAAGAGATTCTAGGTAATTTTCACATGGAGAGCTGTAAACCCATGGATACTCCTCTTCCAAGAAATTTGAGTAAAGAGGATGCTACTTCAGGATAAGTAGTGGAAGCTACTGTCTACAAGCAGCTAGTGGGTTCACTGATGTACTTGGTGAACACTAGACTAGACATTTGCTACGCAGTTAACCAGTCAAGTCAAGCTATGGTTAAGCCGACCAAGCTCTTTTGGAAGGCAGGGAAGCATGTCTTGAGATATCTTATGGGCACTACATAGTATGGATTATGGTACAGATAGAAAGAGGGAGTGAAGCTTCACTTCATGGATGCAAATTGAGTAGGCAGTCCATTAGACAGAAACAATACATTACAAGGGATCTTCAACATAGGATTGATAATAGTTTCTTGGTATAGCATGAAGCATCAACCTGTGGCACTCAGTTTAGTCGATGTAGAGTACATGTCAGAAATTCAATCTACATGTGAGGCCATATGGATGAGAAAGATCTTGGCTGGTTTGCTTGGTTCTCAGATGGATCCGATTGTGATACATTTTGATAATAAGAGTTGCATTAAACTCTCGGTTAATCTGGTATTCCATGATTGGTACAAGCACATAGACATCCGGTACCACCATCTCAGAGATTGTGTTCAGAGGCACATTATGTTACATCAGTACATTCCCACGAAGGATCAGGATGCAGATATTCTGACGAAGGTGCTCGCTAAGAGAAAATTCGAAAACCTTAGAGGCAGAATCAGGGTGGCAAATCATCCCTTTCTTGTTGAGAGGGAGTGTTTAAGTCCAACAATAAATTGCAGCACACACACTAGTGTGGGACCAACAGGTCCTAGGGATACATTAGTGTGGAGGCCAATTTAATTAATTAAATTGGTGCAGTGTCTAATTTAATTTTCCCTTAATTAAATTGGACAATAAATGTAATCTTATCTCATGATTACTTGTAATAGTTAACTAAGTGTCATAAACTCAATTAGCTCATGTATTTGGAGTTTAGGGTGGTTCGTGAGGCATGCAGAGTAATTATATTAGTTATGGAGTTCAAATTGCAGTTGGTGCATTAGTTTAATGCATGAGTAATCAGTTAACTCAGTTAGGTGAGTTAGAGTCAGTTGAACTAGTTGTAATTGTTTATTGCAATAGTGAGAGATCAAGTGAATTAAATATTGTTTTATTTACAATTAGTGATCTTCCATGCAACTGATTATATACTATTAATAGATGCATGCATACCAGTTCCAGTGGAGACCCAGTTGAGACAAAAGTTAAAGGGACATTAACTATCAGTTGTGTGATTAGTAGGTTTCTCTCATGCAGCCAAACAACCATTAGATTTCCCATGATCCTTGCGCAGTTTTGGAAGGCTGAAATTCCTAAATAATAGGGATTGCATTCATCAGGAATTGCGCAAGCAAGGCAGGTTGTTTAGAGGTTGATAACTGGCTAAGTGCTGGTCGATTTTGTCTAGGACAGTGTGAGACAGTTGTGAGAGTGCAAGAGACTCTTGTGAGAAGAGTGCATTGTAATTGTTTCATGATTCCATGGTGAATATACAATAAAATATAGAGGGGTTTTGAGCAACAAGCTTTCCCCAGCAAATTATCTGTGTTGTGGTTTGATTTTTTTCTTTCTTTACTTGTTGTGATTGGTGATTGTGTTTAATTTCCGCAATTGATTTGTAGAAGGATTCAATATCTAGCTTTAGTACATTGCTTGATCAGATTGAATCCAATGATATAAATATGTTAGTATAATTTCTACATATTTTTTTATGATCCACACTTATGGGCATACAAGGTGACATGTCGAACCATAAGATTTGTGGGGGGCACAAAAGGGGCAGGGCTCTACTAAAAGATGGATGCACGAGCTTCATGATTATGTTTTTTGCAGTAGTTCCATAATAATTACAAGTTAAATCACCTAAGGAGATCACCAAAATCACCTAATGACATCAACAATTACATTATATATTTTGCGGTAGTTTAAGCTTCCTTCACCGATTGAGAACATGCTTTCCTGTAATATCAATGTTTTTTCTCCACACTCAGCAAAAAGCATGGGTGGGGTCACTCTTTAGTCTACCTAAGGTGTATTGAATATCACAATTTATCACATATGAATGAAATAAAATCTTCTAGAATTATCTATGGGAAATAACTACCTGTCTAGAGAGATACCAAAAGGGATTTCTATGCAGGTTCCCAATCTCCAGCCCCTAAGCTTACAAAAAAAATAATCCGATTGGCTCAATAACTTCGTCCTTGTCACGTCTCAGCAACCTAAGTTACTTTGATCTTTCAAGCAATAGATTATCTGGTCAGTTTCCACCAATATCGCCCAATTTATCTAGCTTTATTTATGTAGCTATTGAAACTAATTTATTGGAAGGAAAAATCCCTTTTGAGATTGTGTTATTGAAAAACCTTTTGGTATTGTATCTCTCAGCTAACTACCACAGAGTAATTGTTATTGCTTCAATTGGAAATCTAATTAGCTAACTGTATCTCAACTTGGGCCATAATCATTTAATTGGTACAATACCTACAAGTTGGATGAGAATACAACATTTGCAATTGTTGTCATTGGAACATAACCAGTTGATAAGGTTTCTTCTAGAATGGATTTGGAAATTCAAGGATTTGCACATGCTTAATTTCTCCAATATTTTGTTTTATGGAGATATTCCCACCCAAGTATCTGAATTTCAAGCTCTCTGGACTACACTCAATCCATCAGAGGAAAAATTTCAGAACGAAACTCTGTGGGGAAGTTTTGATGCGTTGTTTGCTAAAGGTTTTACTAGCTCCAAGAAGACTGATTCTATGCTCAATTGCAAGGGTTAGGAACAAAATTTTCAACTTCAACTTCTTTATTTAGCTGAGGGTTTCATTGAATTTTCAAACAATAGGCTAAGCGGTAGAATTCCTTTAGATTTTGGGTTGATCAAAGGCCTCAAGAGTTTAAATATCTCCAAAAATAAGTTGACAGGACATAGACACATCAAATATGGGGTCTAGACCAAAGATAATAATAATATAGGTCAAACACTACTGAAAACGCAACATACAACGCAAATTCAAGACATCAAAATCAAACAGGCTTAAATAATTCGCTTCCAAGGCATTAAAATCAGGGGTTTTGACGAGCTAAATGCAATCAGAAAATAGAAAAATATTAAACTTGGTCATTTCTCCTTATTCATTTTATAAATACCCAGTGGCAGGTTGTCAACGAAGGTGAGTAGCATCTTGAGCTTACTTCCCCCTCAGAGGCCAATTATGCATGCATCTCCATAGCTATGGATTCAACCAACTACGTCAAACGATACAAAGTAGTAGAGCATTCCTCCTCGAAATCCCGCAAAATGGCCACCACACGGTTCCACTTGCTTTTGCTCCTGAAGGGTGGAATTTTTGCAGTCGAGAATAGGAAGGTTGGGGTGAAGGGTGGAATTATTTGGAGACTTGAATTGGAATTAAAATTTAAAATTTAAAATTAACTGTAAATAACAATATTAAAAAAAATTATATATAGTATTAAATTAAAAATTGAATATAAATATATAAGATATTAAGATGTATATAAATTATTTAATATGTAAAACTTATAAACATAATTAGTAGTTTTATGAAGTGATATTTATGTGTGTTAAGAGTATAACCTTTTTGAAGTTTTAGTTATTTATGTGGTCATATTT